>VXAC01004831.1:1162835-1352816 GCA_013399225.1 Rhipidura dahli
AAAAAAAAAGGAAGGAAAAAGGTCACCTGAAAAAAAGGATCTAAAAAAAATCCAAACCATGACAAAATTGGAAGAAAAAATAGAAGTGTGTGAATAAAGAAACGTATCCTATGTAAATATAAGATGTCAAGAGATATAAAAAGACCTCTTCTATGAAGACAGGCTGTGAATGTTGGGGCTGTTCAGCCTGAAGTAGAGATCCAGGGAGACCTCATAGCACCTCCCAGTGCCTAAAGGAGCTACAAGAGAGGTAAAAAGGGACATGTTACAAGGGCTTGTAGTGACAGGAGAAAGGGGAGTCTTTAATGTGAAAGACAACAGGTTTAGATGAGGTATAAGGAAGAAAATATTGGCTGTGAGAGTGCTGAGACACTGGCACAGGTTGCCCAGAGAAGCTGTGGCTGCTCCATCCCTGGAAGTGTTCAAGGCCAGGTTGGATGGGGCTCCAAGCAACCTGGTCTAGTGGAAAGTGTCCTTGCCCATGGCAGGGGAGTTTGAACTAGATAATATTTAAGGTCCCTTCCAACCCAAACCATCCTGTCATTCTGTGATGATCCTTTCTAAATGTTGAAAAAAGTTTTGCAGCCTAAACTTTTCTCAGTGTTAGACTTTAACTCCAGAAAAAGAGTGCTACCATGCTTTATCATCATTCACTAATCAGCTGTGACATGTAATTTGTATTCATATTCATGAGTCCTTTCCAACATTCTAGGTCAGCTTCACCTCACAAGCACAGAGACAAGAGCATCTGATTCAGGGACCATTGCTGAAAGTTGCTGTGCGTAACCTTATGTCCTTTCTTTTTTATATATTATTGTTGCCTTTTTCATCCCAGCTAACAGACTGTCCACTAAAAGTTCAACAATATCATCCATCACTTCAAAGCACTCTTACATATGACTTGTCTTACTCTGGCAGAAAGGAGTGAGAGATGATCTGAGACAAGTGTAATGGCTGACTACCTCCGTGTAGTCATTTTTAAACTCTCCAAGAACAGCATACAGAAAATGACCTCTCTTCCTGACCTAAATTGATCTCTGTAGCTAAATGGGGTCAAGCCTGGCCAGTCCTGGGAATGTAGAAATGTTTCGTACAGCAAAGTCGAAGCTTTGCATCGCTCCTCCAGAGCACAGTGCAGGCAACCCCAAACAGCCTGTTGGCAGTTCTTGATGAGATGCTTTGTTCTGAAGAATATCCTTATCCCAGGGTAGTTACTCTGAGCTAGCATGTACCTGTTCATCCTAAACTGCTTGGAAACGAACAGAATGAACCAGCCCTGGCTGTCCTAAAAATTCCTCCTGCAGTTTAACCAAATTTGATTTTAGTGCAAGGAAGGGTCACATGAGAAGGGCTGGATGACGTAAAGACAATTCATCCTGCCTGTCAGAGAAGCTGATAATGGAGCTGAAGCTGGGAAGATCTCTGTTTTCAGTTCTACAGTTCTAGTCCAGGGGAAAGGTAAGATGCCAGGATTGTGACTTGATAGTGAGAGCCATAAAAAATAGCAATCAAAATCTGTGATTAAAAAAAAAACTTCAGGAGATTTATTTTATTTAGAAATCAAGGGAAATGTTTTCTGGGATTGTCCTGGCCCAACTGAAATGTCTTGCCACTGTGCCTTATTTCCCCATTTGACAGGGCAGCAGACCCTACAGAAGATGAGAGTAATCCATTCTGAAACACTTTTCTGCCTTGCTATGCTTCAAAGCTTATATTTTTAGCAGTATTACACCTTTCAGGTGCCTCACATGACGACAGGAAATGCTCCTCTGTTTGTCTTCAGAGCTGTGTGGAATCTGGCTGACACCCAGCCCTGCACACCCAGGGATGTTGCATGAATCCTGTCTGCTGCAGGCTGCTGTGACAGACACAGAACAGTCAGAGGGCTGGTGTGTGTTGGGGAAAGGACATAAAATGTGTTAGAATGACAGGTAGAGCCAGAATGATCAATAAAATCTTCATGAGAAAATAATCATTCTCTACTAAAGGAGAATTATAATAAATATCTGCTTGGTTTTTTCTGACTCTTAAGCTACAAATGAATGCTCAGTCTTTGAAAAATGTGCTACATTGCTAATTTGAACTGTGCAGGTTCCTGTGTACAGGCAGCCTGGGAGAAGCTGTGTATGTTATTGCACACATATACACACATACACACACGTGTCAATCCTTACTGATGACTCCCCATGGTATTCCAACCATTCCATTTACTTTTTCCTGTGCTAGAATTACATTTCTGGAGTGGGATGGATTTTTCTTTCTCTTCCATATTTTCAATGTACGTAATATAAAGATTTAAAGTATTTCCTGCAACTTATTTCTTATAAATCCCCTTATGTTCTCCTTATACAATTTTAAGAGAAATTTGCTTTAAAAATCTAGTTTAATACAAAAATCCTGAATATGTAATTAAAATTAGTGCAGACTCTAAACCACTTAGCACATTCCATGAGATTTTATTTACCCCTGCAAGAGGAAGAAATATAACTTTTTTTGTTTACAGCTGACATAAGTGAGTGTGAGAAAGTAGATGATTTGCCCAAGGTCAGAAAGGAGCTCCAGGTACAACAGGAAACTGGGTCCAAGGCACCCATCTTCCAAGTGAAAACCTAACCAATGAACCATATGGTCCTTCTGATTGCCTGAAATAGTAGACCCCAATGAACTGCTCAGAAAAAAATAAAAAAATCCCTACTTTCACATATTCAGAATTCCCATCAAACTTGTAGAAAGATTTTCTAATGTTTTTCAATGATGTCTATAAATCAAGATGTCATCTAGACAAATGATGACACATGCATCCACCAAATGGTGAGAAACTGTCATTCATTAATGCCATATAGACAGAGGGTGCATTTGTCAGTACAGAAGAATGAGATTAAGAGTCATAGATTCCTACAGCTCATTGTAATGACACCTTGTCCTGCAATTCTTTTTTTTTTTTTTTTGCAATTTAATTTTTAAGTTCTATCCCCATCTAATAATGCTTTCAATGCTGCTGTAATTTGTAACCATTTAAAGCCAAAGATTTGAAAAATGTTAAAAAATTTAAATATAGATAATGAGAACCGGTACAAAGCAGTGATTAGCTCTGCCTTATTTCAAGGAGGCAACACTTCCACATTAAGGATGGTTTCCCAACTGTCACAATGGCTTCCCCAGCCACACTGAATCACAGGTTTGAATCACAGCATAATCTATATATAATGATCTATTTTTATCTGTTAATTGAAGCTTATTCTGGTGGAATATTCAATGGTAGCTTAAAAGCAGACATCTGCAGAGACTTTATACAGCTGAAATCTTTTATTTTTTAGGTGAAGTCCTAAATTTGACCTCACATCAGTGCCACATTTTTGTACATCTGGCTCACAAACACTAAGGAGGATGAATGACCTATCAATGTATTATTTTGTGCAGTGGGTTCCAACAGCCACAGAAACTGTTCTAAGCATCAGGGTGTTGTAAGTCTCACTGGCCCATAGTCAGATTGCCTAGCAGAGAGCCAAAGATGCACTTAAACACCTCCTGTGGCATGTAAATTCAAAGGGGGATTGAGTGATTGAAGACATGTGTGCTCTGAATTTCTTTGAAACTGAAGAGAACTAATCACAAGGTTTGGGTGAAGCAGCCATAGCAAGCACTCTGTCTGACTTAGAAATCATGACTCCTTCTTCTCATTAGCTGAATATGGAGCCAGAGACTGTCAGCTCATAAAGTACCATCTGAATCACTCATTTCCTCTGCAGTAGGTGGCCTGAATACAGCTGTCTGCTTCCCTATCAGTAAAAATACTAATGCTGCGGGATAAATAAGAGACTGAAGTCTACAGACAGCGTGGGAAGTGAGTTATTGCTGACTGTGAAGCAGTGCCATCTCTCCAGTAACAGAATTATTAAGATGAGAATCCAGCCCCAAGGAGATACTCTACAATTCATAAACAAAATATCTCTTCCATTTGTTTTTGAAAATAACACTGTATTCTCTTACAAGACTATTTCCTTCCAAGACATTTACTTGGTGCTCACTTACTTGCTACTACTACAAGCTGATCTCCTACTGCTGCTTGTGCCTCATCATGATGCTTCTGTTGGAAGTGGTGACATAGAAGTTATAGAGAGAAGAAAAGAGGCAACAAAGATGTTTTGTTTTTTCCTCTCAGTATAATTTTGTCCTGTTTTGTGGTGTGTCTGGATGAACACACACTGCCTTGATTCTATTCAAGGTCAAATCTTAAGAAAAATATTGGAGGCAGATCCTGGGAAGCACAAGTCAGTCTTTCCAGCTACAAATGCCCTCACCTTCTTCATTATGAACTTATGATTATGAACTATCCTCTTAACTAATTGATTTCTGGGTCTCCTATAACACTTTCACCTTGTGACTCTTGTCTCTGTTCAAGTAGAAGCAGCATGAAAACCTTATTAACAAAGAAGAAATTCAAGTTGCAAAATATTAAAGCTGCAAAAGTAGGATGACTCCTTTAAAACACCCTGTACCACTTAAGATTTTCTTTAAAGTAAGAGTGACTTGGTTTGCATCCTGCTTGGACTGGTGTAAATCAGTAGGAGCTCCACTGGTCTCAATAAAGCTGTGCTGTTGCAATGAAAAGATTGGAGCCACGTGTCTGCTTCCCACACACCAGATCGTGTGTATGTTCCAATCTATCTGCTTTATCAATTATGAATGGAATGGGAATAATATTTTTTTATTAACATATATTTTACCACAAGTGCTGATTAGAGGGACACGTTTTCTATAATTCCTTTCCTTTTTAAATTGCAGTGCAAACAGCTTCTCAGAATCATTGCCCCAGGTTCAGAAAGTGATGATTAAAGAGGTGCTCTAAATTCCCCCTTGGGTTCATTGGGAACTGAAATCAGCAAGACATGCAAAGATGATAGTGAAACAAGCCAGAAGAGGAATGGTTCAGAAGGTGAAATTAGTGCCCATTTGCAGTGTTTTGGTCCCTTTTGTTGCTGTTTCTGGGGGTTTTTTTTGGTGGGTGAGAATTCTCTAAAAAGAAAAGGAAAAAGTTTAGGGTTTTTTGTTTGCTGGTTTTAACACAAAGAGAAACTGAGGTGCTCTTCACTGAGGATTATTTCAAGGGAATCCTTTTCTAAGTGTACAAGTAATACAATATTTCAGAGACAAAAATGCAACAAATATATACAATATTAAAAAATAGGATTAGGAATATTAATAATATATAAAATATAAAGAAATTTTAAGATTATCTGGAATGACTGTGAAAAGAACCATGAATAAAGGAAGGTGAATGAAAACACTGATCAGGGACTAGAGACATAAAGTTACCCCATTATTAGGCTGAAATGGTGCTGATCCAGCTCAGGGGACACAATCTGCTATAGTCCAAAGGAATGCTATTATCATAGCCATGAAAGCCTAAAGCAATTACACTGTCAAAGCTGGTTGATCTGATATGCCTCAAACTATCTAAATTATGTTTCAAAATGGTTTTGTATTAATATAACTTTTAAAGAAAAATCTTTATGAAAGATACACTTGTCAAATGTTAACTGAAACCATATAAGTAGTTAAGAACAGATCTCTAATCAGAAGTGTAGCAGCTGTTGAAAAAAAATTAAATTGCTGTTGACAAATATTCATGAGTTATGAGAAAATGCATTATTCAGTTCTACCAGTCTGTGTTTTGGGTCTAGGGATACAGTAGCCACAGAAGCAAAAAAAAAGAAAACCAACAAAACTGCTGAAATATCAAGCTTTTTCAGGGGTAAGATTTATTTTCTGAACCATCAGTTTTATGATGAGAATATCCTTGAGTTTTCCAGGACTGTTTCCTTCCTTCTTTCCCACAAACAACTTCTCTTTTCTTTCTGCACAAGGACATGTTTCAAAGATCTGAGTCTACCAAAGATGTTCCTGAGATGATTGATATTCCCTTTTCTGATTTTCACTTCAATACTTCCGCCTTAATTGTCATCCAAACTTACAGATATTTACACTACTTAAAAGCTTTGAGCTCCAAAAATAAAACAAAACAGCTTCCATTTAAATATCTGAATATACTGAATTTGGGTGTATGGTAAACACACATGAACAATTCACTTATCCCAAAGTGAGCTTCCCTGCAGGGTGTACAGCAGGTACTTTAGCTGTGTGTTGGCAGAAAAGACCATGAGTGAAATCCATGCTGCTGCAGATTCACTGCTTCCAGTAGTCTAAGGAAGTAAGTCAATGACCACTGAGGTGTGTTGGACAATTTTTAAATCAGATTTCTTTGGTTGCAACATAGTGCACTATTTAATTTCTGTTCAAAGTGCACTACTTAATTTATAGCAGCTAGATGAGAATGTTACTGCACTCAAAGAGCAGGGAAAAGAGGAGGAACAAGCAAAATAATAGTTTCTTACCATTTTCCTTTCTCTTCCACCAACAGCTGACCAGCAAATTTCACCCTGTGCAGCCCTGGAAGGAAGTTCATGTTGCTGATGAAGTCCATGACAATATATTATCACTTAGAATCAGAGAATAACTCAAGATGTGTAGGGAATAAAATATGCAATTAACTTTCGTCTCCAAACTGCCATATTTCTACTTTTTGGGTTACTGCACAGAAATATGTGTGAATTCTCCATTAAACAAATAGTCTAAAAATAGCAGCTGCAAGAAGCTCTGGGCTGATGGATAAACAGATTGTCTGCATACAATACATGGTAAATCTAATATTCCTGGTTATAAAAATCCTACAAACATATGTTTAAGTCCACCCAACATTTCTTGGAAGCATCAGACATACTGAAGAGGGATTGAATTAATTAAAAGAAAATGCAGATGTCTGCACCTGAACTAGTCACCCCGGACTCCCTCTAATTTCAATAGAGAGAAATGAGAGTTTCTCGTGTACAATTCATCTCATCCTGAAGTGCACATCTGAAATAGATCAAATGAATTGCACATAAAAGTGCCTATTCTCTTCAATGGCTATAAAGGAATACCTAGAAACTACCCCTGCTGTAGATGTCTGCATCAGAGATATCTAGAGTGTGATTGATTTTATCTTGCTTTAGACATTTAAACTATAGGTGCCTACACTCCCATTATAAGCAACAGAGATTAATCCAGCCAAAAAAAAAGAAAGTGTCTGTCTTAGGAGGAGAAGAAAGCCCTCCCCTAAACTTTGGTAAAATGATTAGCAGCCTTCTGCTGAGCTGAGTTTGTGCTAAGATAGAGGTATCTTGCCTTCTTCATCCTACCCTGGGAGCCGTTCATTGTGAGCAAAGCAAAACAGCTCAGTCTGCTGCAGAGTAGCCCTGGGAGAATTATTCAGTCACTTCCTGAAACAATCCATCAGTTGATCTCAACAGCCTCTACTGCAATATATTGGCTGTTATCATGGGATTTATTTTTATTTTTCCTTACAGCCCTCAGGCTGGAATAGCAAAGCTACATGCAAGTTAGCAGACACAGCATCAGTACAAGATGTGGACTTGAAACATGAATTGTCCATCTCTGGGCAAGAGACCCAATATAGCACAAAATAAGTACTGACAAAATTCTTCCAAGTAGTTCCAGCTCTGCTATGAGACCTTTACTCTAACAGGAGCAATAGGCAAAGGTAGGAGAAACATGAATGCACATATCCACACATGAAATTTGTTTCTTTTTCTAAAATAGTGTTGCAAATGCTTAATCTAGTGTCATATTAATACATGAACCAAGAAATTGATTCTTTGGAAAAGTCAGATGCTTAATTTCAAAGTTTGAGATACTAGAAAATAATCAGTTCTTAAATAAGTGCAGTGGATGTCAGCAAAAAATATTTTCTTCCTTTTGACAGCATTTTATCTCCACTTCAATAGCTGATTTAACTTCAATCTGCTGTTATAAAATGTTTCAGCACTTTCCTGGTTTAAAGTATGGGAGTGTCAGTGCTTTGCAATTTATAAAAATTTTTCTGTAACATACAATTAAAATCCCAAGCAATTATATATTTTCACATTTTCTGAAGTTCCTATAAAAAATGCAAGACAAATGCATGATTACATGTGGTAGAGGCATATATAGTAAGATTAATAAGGGTAAAGAAGAAACTGTTAGTCACATAATTGGCAATAGTAAACCTTCTATTTTTATTGGTAAATAGTTGATATATTTTATAAATAAAAACACTTCTAATCAAAATTACTGTTCCACATATTTTCTGGGGAGAGGTGAAGAACATAAAATTTCATTAATTCATCTTCTTAATGTATGTGCTATTAGATGACAATAAATGTCATAAATAAAAAAAGATAAATTATATTTCTAATTTTTATATTTATTTGCTATATTTATCCATGTCAATCTATAATGGCAATCAATATTGTCTTAACTTGTGTGGTGGGTTGACTCTGGCTGCATACCAGGTACCCATTAAAGATACTCAAGCTCTTCCCCCACCCCAGAAACCAGACAGAGGGAGAATAAAATTAAAATCATGTGGATTGAGATAAAGGCAGGGAGAGATCACTCTCCAGTGACCATCATGAGGAAAACAGACTCATCCTAGGGAAGGTAGCTTAATGTATAACCATTAACATCAGAGTAGGGTAACAGAGAAATCAAAACAAATTGTAGAAATACCTTCTTCTCCCCTTCTTCCTGGGCTCAATTTCATTCCTGAATTTCTCTCTCCTCCACCCAGCAGAAAGAGGGGGTAGGAAATGGGGGCTGTGCTCACTTCATGACACATGAAGCTGCTGCTCCTTCCTCCTCAGGGGGAGGACTCCTCACAGTCTTCTCCACCTCCAACATGGGGTCTGGGTCTCTATGTCAGGTGCTCAGTTTTTCAGATAGCTACAGGTGAACAAGGCAAGTTCCAATTAAAATAATCATCTATCATAAAACTGACTCCAAAACAAAGGAAAAAGAAAATCTTCAGAGTTCTTTCCTTACCTTTTCCTTACCTTTTCCTTATTTTCCTGGATGGGAAAAGTGTTGGCTGAAGAACTTAAGGAAAAAAGAGGTGTTTGTCTGTGTGAAGTTCCTGTTTGTTCTTCTTTCCCTTTTTGTTTAAATTAAAAACTTTTGATGAAAAACAGCATCAGTCTAGAATATTTACAACTGTCTTAAAAATCCCTATTTGAAACCATTAAGTCTGTAAACAATTTTGTCAACATTTCTTGAAAAAAATTTGAGCTGCATAAGATGTGCATCTTTTACCTTGATTTTATCTGTAGTTCAGTGATGTATGAAGCCATTTCATTATTTTCATGTTAATTTTTATGTGACACAACAGTATTGTATCTATATAGAAGCATCAGGAGTGGTTTACTATGATTTGATTTACAGTAGTCTTAAAGAAAAATTGTGAAATTTGTGGTAGGTAACAAGTTGTGCTGGCTTTGTGTGGCAAGGTTTTGGTACCAGGGGCTACAGGGGTGGCTTTGGTGAGAAGTTGCTGGAAGCTTCCCCCTGTCTGACAGAAAAAATGCCAGACATCTCCAAGAGAAACCCACCATTGACCAAGGCCAAGGCCATGAATAGATAAGGTAAATTACTCAGAAGATGATTGTAAAAGTCTGAAAACCAGCTTAGTTGGATATAAACTTATGAAAGGAACTCACACCATAAAAGATTTCACCCAAGCTCTTACATTTACTTGCAACATATCTGTACTTTCTCACAAAAAATCACTATAATTAGATTAACCTGTTTATATATAAATTTGAAATTTCCTTCTGTTTCTTGACAGTGAAATGCATTAAAAATAATCACAGTCAAAAGAGCAATACGTGCTTTGAGCATTTGAAGATAGCTATACTACTTTTTTACTGTCTATTCCTTTTAAATAAGATGTGATCTTTGAGACAACTTGCGTAGGGGTCATAGCACAATTAAAACAATTTGACTTTTTGCAGAAATTTTTTATACAAATCGGATATTTAGAATCTTTGTGAAAAAGCAAATGGAACTGGAGTTCTGAAAAGATGCAGTTGATTCCTGCCCAAGAGTATTCATGAGATGCAAAATAATATTTCTCTGTTAAGGTGGCAAAACCCACAAAAGTCATCTCAAATCCCAAAATCTAGATGACAATGAGGGAGGATCACTATCAGAAGGATGCATGAATAGGAAAATTTCTTGTTCATGTACAAGAATGATATATATAGAAAAATCTTAAGAGAACAGCCCATTTGTACTTAAAAGAGTATATATTAACAAGTTTCACCTTTCTGGAGAACTTCTGAATTGTGTGAAAGCAATTATTTGAGAAAAACCACTGAGAGTTAAGTAAATAATGAAGGGTAAAATTTTACATATATTTTCCTGTTGTTTTGCTAGATGAAGTTAGGAATGAGAAAGCATTTAAAATGTTTTTAAAAGAATATGGACACAAATGAACTGTGATTTTCCTCTTTGCTAACATGTATTTAAGTTCTATGTCAGATCACTCACAGTAAACTTTTCCAAGTGCATAAAAAAGAAATGAAGTTTGACGATTCATAAGATTAACCCAAATATGCTCTACAAATGACATGCCTTCCTACTCTGCACTTGCATGAAGCTACACAAACAAAGGAATGATTTCCTTCAAGGCATCTCCTTTAGGGATGAAGCCTTCTTATTTTAATCTTATAACACAGTAATGTTATTTACATTTGTACATGGATGCATAACTGGGTAGTTTGTTCACATTCCTGATCAGCAGCTACTTGTAATACCCCTGTTCAACAAGACATCTACATTTGAGGAGACAAACTCAGACTTTTATTCCTTGCAACCTCAAAGAGGTTAAAGATATATTCCCTCTTTAACATTAAGGGGTATTGATTAGTGTGTTGGTATAGTAAATCTTCTCTATCTTTAACAGAAGCCTTTGATGAGGAAAGTATTGATCATGAAGAATCAATCCATGAAACCCAGAAATGACCAGCTGAAATTACCAATAACCAATACCTCCTCACCTGCCCTGGGAACAAGACCTTTAGTCTATCAGAGGTCACCCTACCATATTTTATTCAACACGAGTTTCAAATATATGCTTTAATGTGAGTTCAATAATATAATGACACTTAAGGTGTTGAGGAGTGCAGGTAGCTCAGAGCTCGGCTGCAGTGGGAGCTGTGGGTTGAGGTCTGGGTGACACAGCCCAAAGCAAGGGGCTGTGAACTGCCAACACTGGGCACAACAAAAAGGGCACAGAGACCAGTGGTGGCCAGAAGGCTGGACACTCAAAGGCACAGCAGGAGCCAAGGACTCAGGAGGAAGAGTGAGACCTTTGTGCACTTGGACCATGAGGGTATAAAATCCCAGGAATTCCTTTGTTTGGGGTCCCTCCTGGAAAGCAGCTTGAACTTCTTCCGTGTTACCAGGATGTGAATAAATGACTTTATGTAGTCAGGCAAATGAGACTCTGTCATGGGAAACCTGGGGTCAGGCTGTTGAGAAAAGATGGTCTGACTACCCAAGAGTGGGGTATGCAGGGAATCAAACAGGGCACTCATCAGCTCACTGGAGCCACCCACTGCAAAAGGGCTTAGGTCCTCGTAGCTGAAGTCTCTGGTGGTGACAGTGTGACTGCCAGAGTGCCACCTGAATGGTCAGATGGGGAAGTTCCTTAACAAAGACATCATGAACATGTGCTATAACACGTGTATTTCCATACCATCCCCTTATAGGTGTGAATCAGGAAGCAGATTCCAGTGTTGTGACCCAAGTGGAAGGAGACAGCAACTGAGGCACTCTGGCAGGAGGAGACCTTTACATGTCATCTCATAACACAGCTGCCCTTGAGACATGCAACCTGAAGTACCCTCTAGGAAGGACCACAAAACAAAAATATTATATGCAATCATAGAATCTCCTTAGAAGGGACCCACATGTACTGTCTAGTCCATCTCCTGGCCCTGCACAGGGCATCCCCAAGAATCACACCGTGTGCCTGAGAGCATTGTTCAAATATTTCTTCAGCTCTGTCAGGCTTGGTGCCATCACCACCTCCCTAGGGAGCCTGTTCCAGTGCTCAACCACCCTCTGGGTGAAGAACCTTGCTCTGAGCAATGTCAGTGACAGCATGGCAGACAGAGCCCTTGAGGAGTGAGAAGACATATCCTGAAACTCCCCTGAAGCAAAAACACAAGCAGAGCCTCAAGGGCACAGATTAAGCTCAAGGAGAACTTAACCACCAGTGCTCTTTATACCTCCATGGATGATGGAAAGACACTAACTGACTGTCCATGTGGCATTGCAAAGGACGGTTCCTGCCTTAAAAAATTCAAAAGTGCTGTCTTGATAAGGTAAATTGTATGTGTCTTTTTGGTCAAGAGGAATATAGTGATCAAAACTGTACACACACTTTCATGCTTTCATTTCTTTGAGAGAAAAAGTAAATGTGTTGTTTAGTTGTGCCTCAAAAGAAGACCGTTAATCAGACAAATGCTTCTGTGGTTTTCAAAGCCTTTCTTATGGTTGTCATATTTTTATATATTAATTTTGATGTTTTAAATTAATTTTGTCATACAATGGAAAGATGAAATAAGGATTGATTTTGTTGTGCAGAAAGGAAAAAGTCATTGAAAACTCCTATCTTCTAAATTTTATTCCCCTTCCAGGAGTAAGAGACTATAAAAAGCATACTTTAGTAATATAATAAGACTCATGCAATTTTGAGCTAGACCTTAAAACTATTGTAATTAATTATTATTTATAATGTTGATATTAATATTATTAACTACAGGTGACAGAGAAAAAGGCACATATGTTTAGCATTCAAAAGCTAGTACGAATTTTGTAAGCTTTTATTTCAGAGGAGATACATTTGCCACTTAACTGCATAATGGGACAAGTCATATGCTACTAAGAACAAAACCTAAATATACACAGAGGTTCATTACCCACCCTCAGCTATCAAATTCAAATCCCTGAGGAATACTGAAGTAGTAACAAGCATTGAAAATTTTCTTTTCTGAATTTAATTTTGAAAACACATTCCTGAGACTCAGTAACCTGAGGATGCTCCATAGACATGAAACAGCTCTCAAATGCCTTAAAATCAAATCTCTTGTTCTTTATCCTTGGAGCTGAGCACCTGATTTTTTTTTTTCATTCTAAATTCTGATCTGATTTTTCTCTGACTACTCAATGCAGTTCTACTAAGATATCCCTATGAATTTCCCCAGGTACACCAATGGGATATTCCTAACACTGATAATCTTTGAATTAACACTAGTTGAACTTTGTTGTGAATGAGTATTTTAAAGTACCCCACCTTTACATCCTTATAATCTTCCCTATTCTGATATAGACTGGAAAACTCATGTTTTAGGAACAGTGACTATTTCCTGAAAATTAGTTAAAATCAAATGAAGAAAAAAACTCTTAAACTGCAGGAGAGGAGAGGAGAGGAGAGGAGAGTATCATCATTAGTGTTGCTGAATGCTTAGAGATGAAGACCATTTTTCATAATTTGCATATGATATCTTAAAACATGTATGTGATCATAAAGTGGGTCATCATCGTGGTTATTTATTTGGATTATCATAATAGTCAGTAGTCTTGTTCTGGACCATCTGCTTAATAAGTTTTTTCCACCAAAACTTAAAAAAAAAGATGCAGAAAATGGAAGACCACACACAAACTCTGATGCACTAAAGAGGAATGAATTGGCAATTTAAGCATTCCCAGGGGGAGTGGTACTCATCATGGAAAAGGGAGCTTTAAGAGTTACAGGGGGAACAGTGTTGTGTATCTCCAGATATTTTGCTTTTGATTCTTTATTTCCCTGTGTCCTGACACTTTATAAAAATAATCTTTTAGTACTTTTCCGAAGCATCACACTTCACTGAGTATATCACTCATCATTATGTGGTTTTTTTTAAGCTTTATAAATGAAAGGAATTTCTTGAAATTCTATGCGCAGACTGGTTTTAAATCCCTTTATTTCAGCTTCATATTTTGGAAGCTCTTGGAGGTGTTCACAGGAATGGTAAGACTATGAAAAGAATAAAAAAAAGAGACTGAGTTATGTTTTCTGACTCTTATTTGACATTAAATCAAATACTGATATGCTCCAATGAAAATGGCTTTTATCTTTTCCTGAAGTTTCATTTCTATAAAGTATATAATTAAGGACATTACTCTGCCACCAGCTGTATACTGTAAAAGTTTCAAAACTAGACTCTCAGCAGTTTTTATGTTTCTACAAGCTGATTGGTCACAGTGTAAAAACTTGGTCTTCTACAATCTGGGTCAGTTCACACCAAGATGAAGATACTTGCACCATTGTCATTTATCAGTTGAGAAAGAAATGCATCACATAAAATGTAGTTTTTCCTAGAGGAAAACAGGTGTAAATCAGTTAAAATGTTTGTCTGGAAACTGGCAGTTTATCACCTAGGTGATGATCCCTTTATATTGTTACTTTGTAGTGTGAAATATAAAAAAAAATTCAGATGACAGGATGACAAAATACCGTTTTTTTTTCCCCTGCTGAAATCTTTAACCTCTCAGAGATTATGATTTAGATATATTTTACATTTGAGATGAACATCGAGAAATCCCAAATCTCAGTAGCAAGACATTAAATAGCTGTGTGCATTTGGCAGTGGCAGTTTGCCACTAAGTCACACACTGTGGAGGATTCTCCCTGTGCGAAGGAAAAAGCAGCAAAACAGTTTGGAGATGTGGAACAGCTTGCACCCTGCGAAGGGGCACTTATCACACAAACAGTGTGATTTTCCAGTCCAATCTGTTAATTGTGCTCATACAACTTTCCAGGAGGCTCTGCAGACATGCTGCTTAGATGTACAAAAGTGCTGCTGATCTCAACAACAATGTCTGTGCTATCCCCATGCTCTCCAAGGGAAGATTGGATCAGATGCACAAACTGGGACAAATAGATACAGTTTTGCTGACTTCAAAGTGCTTTGGAGCTGAGGATCTGAGTAGGCTGTAAAATACATCCATTTCTTTGCAAACTTTTTTTTCAGTTGAGTTTATCATTTTATGCTAAGAGGTTCTTCCCCAGAATGTGATGTGTTTGGTCTTTTTTTAAAGCATATTGTTCAATTCCAGCAAGATTTTCTAAATAGTAATAACTACAGGATAATCTGTTGCATACTTTTTGAACAGAGAACCAATTAATGATTCCCAGTCATTGTCTACTGTTTGGCATATCTTTGACAAGCATTGAGCAGATTGAGACAGAGTATGAATCCAAATTCCACCTTGTCATTGGGTGTGGAGTTTGATAAATCTGTTCTGTTTCAAGGCTTTGAATGGTAGTTCCTGCTAAAATCTAAGGGCAAGCTTTAGACCTGCCACATTCCATTGCCTGTCAATATATTCTAAATTACTTTTCTCTGCAAATAAAAAAGATAGCTGATCAGAAATACTGATTATTTCCTTTGGCCAACAGGCATACCCAACTAGGTCTATACCTTGGCTTTCATGACAGCAATAGCACATTAGCATTGTGGCCTTCATCTTGCTTTTTGCTCTTAGAATTCCCTTAATTAATATTAATGGTACCTGCAAAAAAAGATAAATAACATCAGAATAATTTTGGACGGAAGAAAAATGCATTAATTCATCTCTTCATGAAGGACATTATCTGGCAAGCTAGCATCTGTCTCTTCATGAGCCAATATTTATACAGTTTTATGTTCTGATTAATTTAGCAGTATTTAGAGCTCAGTGATTTTTAAGTCGATGTTTTAAGACTGAGAAGTTTGCGTGTGTAAAACAGAACCATGACACTCAGCCCAGATTTTGTCTTCATAACTTAGTAAAATTGGTATGAGAATTCTGTGAAGCAGTTTCTCAGAAATAAAAGCCAACACATTTCTCTGTAACTCATTTAGGTAATGGGAGGACAAGTTAGCATTGTGTCATTAGTTGTGGTCAGGGTAGCATGACTCAGATCAAGAGAGTACATTAGCAGTGCTATTTAAGGTATGTATTTCAGTGATTGCATTTTCTTAAACCTCAGTTTAGCTTACAAGGTGGCATTTATTCCACTCACACAGAGAGAGGAAAAAAATAGTGTCCAGTATAAAAGTTCATCAAAAATATTCATGCAATAAAGGCAAAAGTAACTTCATAAATCCAGTTTAGGATACAAGGATTCATGTCCCAAAGTCACCTATTTTCACCCACCAGCTAGTGAGTGAGCCAGGGAAAGTAGCTAACATGTGCCAGACTTGAATCTGGCAAAAATTAGGTGATATGAATCCAGCTTGTGAGTTCCTCTAATGGTAGTCTTTATACAGCTAAGAAAGAAAATTATCAAAAAATCAAGATTGAAACTTTTCAAAGAGTTTGTCAATTTGCCTGGAATGATGGGACCATGGAAGCAATTATCAGATGACTGAACACAAATACCAAGGGGAATATGCTTTGGAGCTGAGGATCCTCAAGGATGTAAAGGCTGTAAAGTAGCAGATCCTGTCACTTTCCCCTTTCACTCCTCAGTCACTCTGAGAGTCATGTGTATCAAAAAGAAAAATAAGCATTTCAGGAAAATCAAAAATTTCATTCCTAAAATAATTTAGTGTTCCAGTTAATGGACTAAGGGCTACATGAGCACATGCATATTAGAGAACATTTCAATCTATTCCAAGATTAAACTAGAAACAGACTGGACAGCAGATCTCAGCTGTGTTTTTATAGACAACTGAGCATAAAGCTGTCTCTGTGTGTGACTGGGGCAATGTGACATAATCCAAACTGATACAAAGAGTAAAAGCATAAAAAGGAACAGAAAAAAACCTAGCTTTCTGTTTTTTTCATGAAATGTGACAAGATCTCTATGATCTCTCTTAAAGTTCATGTCAATTCTAGTTTAGCAAAATTATAAGGGAGTATGCTAAGCCCAATCACAAAGTACCTGTGTAATACAAATTGCACTTTTCTTCACTGTAACAGAGACACAGCGGAGAAGAAATTCCATCACCAAAGGAGGGACTGAAAAGCTGAAATTAGAAAAGATCACTAGCAAAATATTAGCAACATTTTTCTAATGATAAGCTCAGTAAGAACAAGAGGCAAAATATGTAATATGTCTGAAACTGCTCTTTTCAGCATCATGATGAAAGCATAAAGTAGGTGATGTTTACTGAGAGCTAGGTAGCTCAGTAGCATGTAAAATAATGAATGTGGAATCCTATTTATAAGCAGATGATGCCCCATTGTAATAAATACATTTTGGGCTGGGAATCAGAGTGCTAGGAAGAACATCACTGAAAAGTAATGTAATTACAGATGTGATAATGGCTTTGTTCAATAACCTGGTTTTGCAGTAGCTACCATTACACATCTTTTTACTATGTATCATCATTTTGTGAACAAAGTATTCATCTATTCTTGATGAATGGGAAACTTGTGCTATTTATTTCTCTGATACTTGCATAATAGATGAAGACTCAGTTATAGTAACAATATGATTTATATTTTTACATTAAAATGCTCCATGTAGGAAGGGGAATTATCTCAAATGGTAGAGTGCTCACTTATCAGGATTGATGCCTTCATTCTCCAAACTTTTTGGGGAATGCCAGGCTGGAGATCAGCACTGTGGAAAAGGACCTGGGGGTCCTGGTTGTTGGCAAGTTGAACATGAGCCGGCACAGCCCTGACAGCCAGAAGGGCCAACTTTGTCCTGGGGGGCACCAGGCACAGCATGGCCAGCCAGGCAAGGGAGGGGATTGTCCTGCTCAGCACTAGAGCAGCCTCACCTCGAGTGCTGGGGGCAGTTTTGGGTGCCACAATATGAGAAAAACTTTGAGCCATTAGAGAGCATCCAAAGAAGGGCCACAGTAATGGTGAAGGATCTTGAGGAGAAGCCGTGGGAGGAGCTGCTGAGGGCACTTGGTCTGTTCAACCTGGAGGAGACTGAGGGGAGAGCTCACTGCAGTTACAGCTTTCTCATGGTGGGAAGAGGAGGGGCAGGCACCGATCTCTTCTCTCTGGTGACCAGTGACAGGACACCAGGGAATGGCCTGAAGTTGTGGCAGAGAATGTTTAGGCTGGATTTTAGAAAAAGTTTCTTCACCCAGAGGGTGGTTGGGCACTGAAACAGGCTCTCCAGGGAAGTGGTCACAGCTCCAAGAATGACAGAGTTCAAAAAGTGTTTGGACAACTCTAGGCATGTGGGGTTCTTGGGGATGGTCCTGTGCAAGGCCAAGAGTTGCAATCAATGATCCTTTAGGCTGTCTTCCAAATGAGGACATTCAATGATTCTATGATTCACATAAAAATGGTGCAATATTGACAGCATTGCAGATCCTCTAGACATCAATTTGGTTTGGGATCTCACTCATTAATTTCTATTATCAGGTATTACTTATAACTCTTTCAAGAAGTCTAAATAAATATAAGGTCTAATAAAAAAAGGGTAGGCATTAATTTATTACTGTAGCACTTTATTACTGTAGAAGAAAAATGTTACCTATTCTGTGAATACTTTCATAGCAAATGAAATTTCATTTGACCAAAGACCAACATTGTTGAATGCCTCCAAGGCCTGCAAGCAATGTGCCTTTCCAAACTGAAGCATGATTTTCAGGAAACCCCATGGCAGGTGATTCTGTTAATATGTCATGGTTTTCCAGGTGAGTTTTTCATAAGGAAATGTGATAGAAATTTAAGGCACATACCTCAGAAAAGCACACAACTATTTATCTGAAACACAATGTGATGACAAAGATGACTTGTTCGAGAAGTTTTATGATAGGCTTAGCTCACCTGTGTGGCTTCCAAACATGTATTTTGGGGTTCAAGAAAGGAAATTATTCTTTTACTCAAGAGATAAGTGGGAAGAAGATTTGGAATCCAAGGTTACACTTTATTTCTCATTAACATGTATAGAGTTTTCAAGACTTCAAAAAAACCAGTCTTAATCAACCAGAAGGATGAATGAATATTAACATAGCAGGCAATCAGGTAATCCCAACCCCACATACTTTTATCAGCTCTTATAGAACTCTTACAAATCCACTTGCAGGATGACAGCTCAAACATGAGTGGCTGGTGCAGTACAGATCCATGTGAGTAGTGCCTGAGTGGTGAAGCACAATATTTGTGCTGACAACGCCACGAGAGCCAAGTGAGAACTGTGCGAAAGCCCAGTGTGAAGATAACACCCAGATCTCTGTCAGAGAGTGAAACAGTGAGAGGTGTTTCTTGATTATAAAGGTATAGACCATTTTCCAGGTGACTTCTTTCAGAAAGTGAAGAGGGAAAAATAAAGAAATGAAGCTTCAGAGTATAAGGCTGCCCCTCACATATGGAATGACATGAACAAACAGCTTAGATGGCTCAGATTGTGTGAAACTGAATGATAAGTACCTGCCTCACTACTGAAAAAGGATATCAGCATGCTAAAATCTCATACTTTTCTCATTAACTAAATATAAGTATATAGCTTGTTTGCTTGGCTACCTTTTGCACTCTTTCTTAAAAATGCTGACAAAATAAGGACCTCTGGTAATTACTTCATCTGAAAAATCAAAATAATCAAGTAACTTACTATTTAGATACCTTTTTATGGATTTAAATATCCTATCTGAAGACTCCAAATTTCAAACTTCTTACCACTGTTCCAGATGCTTCCTATTGCTCTGAATATCAGAATAAAAAGTTTATTTCATGAGGACATCCTTCAAAGAGAGTTTGGCCAAAATGCCATTGTAACATGCTGCAACAGTGAGAAGTGATTCATCTTTTCTCTCTTTCCTAGCCAAGCAAGGTATCCATTCATTATTTTCCCCAAATAGGACGTTCTTTTGTGGCATAAGCTTTTAAAGTCCTCTTTATCTTCATTAAACTGTCACACCAGCTGACAAAGTTTTGTCACTGAACTCCAGCAGTACTAGTATTAAATGAGTCCTGGAAAGTTCTTTGGTGTAAACATTTTTGCAGTACCTGAAACATAGGTGTTGTCTCAGCTGGCTACTCAAGTATGTCAGTTTGCATCCAGCTACATATAATTTTCACACTCTTAAACTGTCAGGGAAATCAGATGTGATTGTGATGAAGACTGTGTTTCCACACTGGTTATTTCCTTGCATTCCTAGAGTCAACACAGAAGATAGGTGCTGAAATCCACATTGTGTCTAGCTTGTGCAGCTTTACACTTATTTAAGCCTTCTTGGGCTTGAGTAGTAACATGTAGAGCCAGGTGGCTACACCTCAGTCTGTGGCTGTTTCTGGGTTGATGAGCATATTCAAATTCATGGCCTGACTTTGGAAGGAAACCTGAAATTAATGGATAAAGACCAGCAAGTGGCATAATGGATAAAATAAATTGTGCAGAAATGTGCAGGTACCAACGTGTGCTGCAGCATATTTCAAATCAACTGACCAGGATCATTTCACAACAAAAGATTTCCCAGGTCCCACTCCAGAAGGTGCTGAATCTCCTCTTGTCCTACCCACCTTGGGACACTCAGAGAGTGAGATTCAAACTTGCCCTCATCCTACACATCTTCTTAATGAGCTCCAATTTATAGGTGAGGAAATCTGGAACCACAATTACTTTTTCCAATGAATACTTTAAAATTTTAACATTACTTATATGAAAGGCTAGTCCATTCATTGGTTAAAAGAAGTCAGCTTGTCCTTCAAATGCCAGAAAGCAAGTCTGAAAGGTATTCTTTCAGGAATACTAAGATTTCTTTGTAAAAGTTGATTGGATTTGACTGGTAGAATTGCTACAGACTATGGAGAAACCAGTAGGGGAAAAAAATCACTTTTCATTGGCACTGTAGTCTATCTACTAAGGTCTTTTGCCAATATTTAAAGGTATGGTGACATTCAAACACGACAAACTGTACTGATTGTACCATGAGCTATATTACAACTCCAACGCTTTTGTTGCTGTCATTTTTCTACATGAAACAGATTCCCTGCAAAACAAATAATGAAATTTGAATAGCTGAGATTTAGTCATCCTTTCAGTCTCTCATATTTAAATAATCCTTCCATATGTGCTATAAATTGAGCCCTTTTTCCTTGTTTATAAAATATATGTTCTATCCAATAAGAGATACTAAAATAAAACAAAATAAATTATCTCTATAGTGATCTTTAATCTGAACACCTCACATAGAATAGAAAGTTCTGGAAAAGTACTTAGTAGAATATCCATTATTTTAGATTTTTTTTAGCCCATCACACATAAGTTATTGAAATATTTTTCAAGATTGATGCTAACATTTGCTATCATTATTGTAGAAAATGCTAGTACTTTTTGTTTATCATTGAGAAGTAGCATTTTGACTTCACCTTTCTACTTCTTTCTCAATACAATGAGATATTGGTACTATTTGAGTGTTTCCAAATCAGTGATGGATATTTCATAGCAAGGAAATTGAGAGAATGAGCACCTGGGTAAAATGGAAGGGCTGGAAGAAGCTTTAAGCAAAGTGGGTTGAGGGAAAGGAAAAAACATTACCTTATTACACGGATAATAGTAGTAGAAATATTCAGACTGACATATATACAAAAACATTTCCAATTCTTGATGCCAACATACTTATTTACTGCAGTGTTTTCAGGGCATTACATGTGCTGTGTATTAAATAGAACTAGAATGATTATCACATGTAGGTAAGGGTTCTACTATGTGTACTTTTGCCTTTTGTGGAAACATACAATGCTACATGGCATGAAGTTCAAGATCCCCTGATGTGCCCTAAAACTCCATATCTCACTCTCATTATCTTGTGACTAAGTCTGCCAACCATTTTCTCCAAGTCATCCCATCTGCACAAAATCTACCACTGATCACCAGTTTAGCTTTCTCAATTTAGGGGAAAAATATAATTATTTTTCATTGCCTTCTGCCCGAGCCTCTGGCAGTCACATCAACAGTCCCATCTGTTCTTTTTTTCAGCTTAATCCCACCCAGATTTCTGATTTTAGGATTTGCAATTTAAAGGGAGGATATGTGCTTTGCATAATCAATGGATTTACTCCACACAAAATCCTTGCACAGTAGCTCACCTTCCTTCTCTTTTTCTCACACATACACACAAGTGCATGTGCACTCATAAAAACTTTAATTTTAAACATACTTTTCTTAAATTAAAAAACACTTAAACATTGAAATATGTTCAACCAATCATACCTTTGGTTTGATTAAGTATTGCTATCTAGATGAATTTGGTTAAGAGCAGGGATGTCAGAAATGTTTAATCACCAGGCCTGACAGCACATGCTGTAGATTTTCAGAGCTGGGCTGGAGGCAACAAAATGAAGTGTCTGTACATATGTCTTAAAATTGTCATTTTGTATCATGTCTCATTGTTCTAATATTAAGAAGCACAGACTGTTGCTCATCAATGGGGAAGTGGAGTTTGCATCAAAGCTGTATTTTACTGATTTTCACAAATGAACACTTCCAGGAAGAACAAGCAAATGACAAAATCAAACCTGAGTTGGCCCAAAAATTTTGTAGGCTCTGTTTAGGACCACAGCAGAGTTAAGTATCTGCAGGAAACAGAATCTGTTAGTGTTGCAACCTAGATTCATTAGCAGAATCCTGAAAATCTAATTTATTTGCTTTTTCCCATCATAGAGAGAAAAAACCATAAAGAAGAGTCTGGCACATAAAATACATCTCACCCAAGTCTTGGGGTCAAAATCTATCTGTGGTGCTTATATCACTATCACCCTCTCTGCAGCAGTGTGAGATACCAGGCTGACAATAAGAGAATAACTCTGAAACCTGGTAAAGCTTTTAGTTTAGGTATAATTAAGATTAGGTCTTTGGGCTTTTCCTTGGATTCACCAGCCTCCAATACTTCATAATACAGCTCTCCAGGAAGAGACAATTTCTGTTCACACCTACTGGGGTATATACCACACAAACAGAGTTAGTCTGACAATATTCCTCCTTACAAACTGGTTGCTGCTGAATTCTGTGGGAGCCTGCATGAAAATGCCAAGGCATAACAAATTAAAAAAAGTAATTCTTGTATATTTTAATAAGTATCTTAAAAATGAAGAAAAATGGAAGTGGAATGTCACTCCTTATATGGACACCTTACTAGCATTTTTTTGGAAAAAATCTCACATCATTACGGCCTCTGAGCTTATTTCTACATATATGGAAAAAAAAATATATATAGAATCACAGAATCATTGAATAGTCTGAGTTGGAAGGGACCTTCTACATATGCATAATAAACACCCTCATAAGTGGTATTTCTAAATTCAGCCAGTGATGTGGGCTACGGAGTAGGTGTCTTGACAATCCTTAATGCTTTCCCCAAATTTTGCTCATGTGGTTGGAAGAAAGTAGTATTCCCACAAGATATACTTGGAAAGCAGAAAATTGAAATACTACCTGTTGAATCAGATGCCTTTTCCTATTATGTATGTGGGGTTTTCCTTTTCAGCACATTCTGTAATTTCTTAGATAAGACTTTTTTTGAGTTTGGAATACATTATTGTTTGTGCATTTCTACTCTTTGACATTCTTCTACTTCTTGTACAAATGCTGAGGACAAAGAAGATTCCCATCACGGACAAATCCTGGATCACAGATAACACATGGAGACATTACTGATCCCTCTTCCTGGGGATGCACTGACTACTCCTCCTGAGAGCCAAGACTGATCTTGAGACTGAAGCCTGTTTAAGGCATAATACATGTCCAGATCTGAGTAGTTTAACACTTGCAACAACATTTCCAAGGCAACACAAGCTCAGAAACAAACTGCTACTTTGGATAATGATCCAGGTATTCCTATCAAATTATATTTCCATCAAATATCATGGTTTTAGATCAGTGTTTCAGGAAATAAGAACACTAAAGTTTAGAATGGTATAATTTTTCTTATAAATTGCATTCTGCTTTAGCCATAACATCTGGCCTTACTTAAGAAAACTGAGTTTGATTTCTGGCTCTTATTTTGACTTGCTGTGAGAGGCTGCCAAAAAATCCAACATAAAAATAAATAAAGAGAAAAAAAAACCTACAAACAAAAACAAAGGTCTGTAAAACCAGGACAACTTATGCTGTTCTAATTTGCAAGACCTTTAAGGATTTACAAGAAAGAGAGAACACTCTCATTTTTTATTTAACAACTCTTACATTTTGCAACTTGCTAAGGTACTATCTAATTTAATTTCTCTTCTTTGTGGAAGGTTGCTGGCATATACACATTCAAATGGTCATAGAACTCCTTATCCCTTCACAAATTTGCTTGTTTAGCCATTATATAAAATAAACACCTTCTTCAACAAAACACACCTACAGGCCTTTTTCTTACATTGGACCGTCACCAACAGACTTTTTGCTGCATTGCTCTGAAAACACCCTGGCTGTTTGATAGACTATATATATTTCCTTTGGGGCCACCTCTCACAATAATTCCTATTTCCATGCAACTCAGATATGAAATAATTTTAGGCACCAAAAAACCCTATTTTCAGTGGAATCAGCATATTAATGTACGTTCCTTCTCTATATTCAGTAGGCTTCTGAATGTCGCCTCATAAAAAGGCGTTCTTGCTGGTGTATCTGTGTCCAGTTCACTAAAAACCCACATTTATTCAGCAGGATTGTGCTGCACTGCAATTACTCTGATGTTTGTTTTCATCTTTTTTTTACTTCATGGCCACGGTGTAAAAAAGCCTTCAGGAAAGTATAAATTAGTCTGACACCACCTATATTACATGAAAAGCTTTTGTGTGTGAGAATTATATTCACTTTGAGTATATAAGATAAACCAGGAAATACTGTAGAGCAAAATGTATTTAAATTAAAGCAAGCTGTCCTCAGACTGATGGGCTTATCTTTCACTGGGATGAGATGGTGGATCTGTACTAAACCCAAAAATAGTTATCCTGATTCAGACAAACTGGAAATTATCCAAAGGATGTGAACTGGTAAAGGTAAGGGCCAGAAGAATTTCTTTCAAGACATTTATAACAACAATAGCAGTTGGAGAGTCAAAAATAATAAAGCTTTGTGGCTGGCATTCACAAAATGAAATGGAAAATGTTTCCCCCTCTACCTCTGGGGCACAGGAGGATGACTTGACAGAGTTTTGTAAACAAGACCGGTGTACATAGACCATGCAATACCATGAAGCATCTACTGTTCTTTTTTCTGCTTCCCTTCGCACTTTATTCTTGTCTAGAGGCAAAACACATTGCGTGACACAATGAGAAAGCACAGAAATTTTATTAAAAAGTAAGACAAGAAAAAGAAAGCAGTTTGAAAAATAAAAGGGGGAAAATAGCTGTTGCTGAAGGATAAATCCCAGACTAGTTACTCTTGATGGCATCTGCACGTGTTTGGGGGCAATGGGAACGTGAGGACCACTGCCATGCTCCTGTCACATTGCCACAATCAAGCAGTTTTGTCAAGCAAGGGTCAGTCTTGCAACCAACAAAACAGAAGAAGAGTGTGTAATATGTTTACAGGTCACAGCAAGAACACTTTCATTTACCAGGAAATGAGAATAAAGCTGTGCATTGTCTTTGACAAGAAATTGCCATTTCTTTGTAGGACTTGGTCCTTTGCCAATGTTTAATCTAAGCACATCTTTCTTTTGGGCTGCAGAAGGAATTGTCAGGGGTCCAAAATGACATACTTAAGGTGTTATATGCCAAGTGCCTCAAGTGGCCCAGTAAGCCAAAACATGCATTTAGAGCACTGACTATTCACATAAGCAAGGTTATTTTTGCTAAATGGGAGGCTCACTAATGGACTAGTTAATTGAAATAATGCCTGGATTTGTACTTGCATCTTCCAAAATTACTACCTTTCTATTCTATAATCGAATAGTCTAAATATCATTTGGTTTTGTTTGCTTCCTTTATAAAACATTCTGTGAGCAGCTCTGGTGGCAAGTACAAGAGCTAAAGGTTTAGACTAGCATGAAGGCAAACATGAAACCTCTCTTTGGACTGCAGTCTGGCACACTGAGGCATTCATTAGGGGATCAGGGCTGGAAGGGACATGGACACGCTTTAGAATCACTGCCAAATCCTGGTGAGGAAAGACAAAACACCTCCACCAAGATGAAGTGGTGTTGCTAACACACAAAGTGCTAACACTTCCCACTGGAAGTGTCTGAATTTACTACGTCTTATTGGCTCATTTAAGGGTTGGACCAAGCCGCTGTGCAGCTTCAGTATTCTTCAGGTTAGATATCCTTCATCAGTGAATTTCAGCACCTAAAGATGCACTGTTCAGCAAAGTGCAGCTCAGTTTATCTGATTTGGGTGGCAAGAATCTTTGGCAACACACCTCTGACAATCTTAAAGGAGTTAGGGAAGAGCAAATATTTTCAAGCCTCAGGTTCAGATTTCATCATTGCTCTCATGCTGGTCAGCATTCAATTCTCTGCTGAAACTGCTGAAAAGTTCCATGAACTCTTATTCAGAGAAAACTTTCAGCGAAGTAACTTCACAGCTGACAACATATCAGTTTCATTATCTATCCAAGTAGTCCCATCTACATAACAAATATTTATAATAAAAACACAGAAGTTGGTTTTAAGATACATCCAGCTCTCCTCCAGAGAAATCAGGGAGCACTGAACTCAAAGAAATAAGATTTTACTCAAACAGATCCTTCTGACTACCAGAATAGGGAATAACTAGAATTGGCACCTTTTTCCAGAAAACAGACATCAAAATACATGTGAGTACTTAACTTGGGATTATCAAGGTTTTTAATACTCTAAGAAAGTGTCAGGTGTTTCAGAGTATTTCCTCTGACAATAACTTGGCACACTCGTAGCTGCAAGTTAATGACCTTTTTTTGTTTGCTTAAATGCTCTAAGTTCAATGGGAGGACAACTCAGACAGACCACTTTGTTTTGCTAGAGCTCTCAGATGAGTTCTTGTCAAGTTTAATACTGTTTTGTTAAAGCTGCATAGTGAATAGCTTATAGGACCTGGTACCCATTCATTTTGAAGAGAGATTGTTTTACATTGCCCTAAACGTTGAACAAGACAATGGGACTATTTTCCCCCTTGGCTAGCTGTTTTGGTTGCTGTCTTTTCATTATAGCACTCAAGTTGAGGAAAAGATTTGTACTTCATAAAAACCCCACAGGAATTCAAATATATATATATATAATTTTTGGAAATATTGTTTTTCTCTAAATTAACAGAGTCAAAAAACAGTGCACAGAGTTAAAGAGCAAAGGTAACATTCAGAAACTGCATTTCCAGAGAGCTGTTTTCTGCTGTGCACTCATGTTATTTCCATGTGTTGTTAAATGATCAAATATACTCACTGCAAATCCAGAATCCCAATGTTTCATGTGGTAAAAAAACCACAAAAACAAAAACAAACAAAAAAATACCTAGCAAAATACAAAAGCAACAACAATGGCAACAAAAGCAGAGTGCTTATCACTCTGACTATTCTTTTTTACATAACATTTCATCTGAATAGACATCTCTGAAGTCTAGGCTTGGATGTGAAACACCAATCCTGTGAGCCTAGTCCCTTTTGGAGGGGAGTAAAAAACACAAGCAAGAAGAGTTAGGAACATTTATCTTTTAAAGACTCTTGTTTGCTTTATAACTCATTCATATTTTTGTCCTTTTATAAATGTATTTTTAAACTCATCAGCCTGCAACTACTTATGCAGAATGAAAAGGCAGAAGATAAAACCTGTATAAAATGTTTTAAAAGTATATTCAATCTGCTTCATCCGCAGTCCATCACCAATTCAGTTTAGAAAATATTTTTTTATTTTTTTGTTTGTTTGGTCTTATTTATTCATTAGGAAATAATTCTTTTTAAACACACTTCATGAAATGTTTAACTAGTTCTTTAGTTTTGCTGTTTGGGTTAAATCTCTTTTGCATAATATATTCTGGCTACAAGTGAAGAAAGAAATACATGTAACAAAATTCATTGTGGGGAAAGAGCATGGGCATCAAAAAGAGATGTGAGACAGGAGAACATAGAAATTCCTTCTCAAGATTACCATTTATCCATCTTACAGTGGGATCATACATATGGAAATCAGACCCACAGTGTAATGCTCAGCTCTGGAAATTGGCCTCTTTCACACCCACTGCACTGAGGCATATGTTTTTTAATAATCTCCAGTGAATTTTCATTGTCTTTGAATCTGGTGGTCCTGTCCCCCATTGTTCTGTTTCTGAGCATTAAGAAACTTGATGGCTTGAAGATATTGCTCCCACCAGGCATCACCATCCCCTGTGTCTCTCACATAAAACAAAGACAGAAGCCAGAATGTGTAATTTCCTTATTCTTAATGTCTCTATCTAGTCGTTGCCTGTTTTGTCTTGCCTGTTCCTTATTTTAACCAGTTTCATAATCAGATGAGCCAGTCACTTGTTTCATGGCTCAGCACTATAGGCATAAAGTTTAATGGCACTGTCAGACATTTACTGATAATCTGAACACCATATATCCCATCCCGTGGCCCTTTCCAGCTGTAGCAGTCACAAAGAATTACAAGGCAGCGAAGCATAGCAGTCCTTTCCAATAATGGTTGTCTTTGGTCAAGCTAAGCTTTTCCAAATCCCCTGGTATTATATCCCTGCAAATAGTTTCTGAAATTTCTTTTTAACTTCTCACATTTTTCTCAGGTGCTGAGATACACCTCCTTCTTTTAACCCTTTCTTCCCCACAGTCTCCACATTTTGTCTTCTATCTTCACAACCTATCCCAGCTCCTTGGAATCCTATAAGCATTTTAAGTCAAGTCGTAGTGAATCTCATTTTTCCACTTTTCTGCTCCATGATGTCATAACTGTTAGAAAGATATTTCCAAAACACCCATTGCTTTCCTAAAAACTTCACTGCTCTGAAACAGAAAGCAAAAATGTAGGATGTTTTATTTTAACTTCCAACATTGCCAAAATTTTAAATACAGAATTAAACCATGTCAACCTTTCACAAAAGGGAAATAAAAGTTTCAAATCTCACATGAGCAAATTTTTATTAAGCTCCATGCCAGACTTCATGCTTCAAAGCAACAAATTATTACAAAAAGAATGAAAAAAACAAAGGTAGAAAAATATTCCCACCAATGCTTGGCTAAATAAAACTGAAAGAAAACCAGGGTCTCTGGTGTGCTTTGGAGAGGAAAGCTTTCTAGATTACTGTACTTGAATCAACTGTCTGGGAGCCACTGAGAAACCATTCCCAACCTAACATGTGGGACCAAAACCAGGATTTGTCCTTTTAAGGAGACAGTCTCACCATATTAGAAGTCTTCCTCTAAAAAGAAGACTTAGATGATTAGTTTAAGTAGATTACTTCTATTTATTCTTTTCTGTGATGAAAATGAAGTGAGATTAAATACTGCCTGTAACAGCTGTTAAGAATTCCTAAGAGTGCATTAAAACTTGTGGCTTCCTAATCTGCTAGAAAGGATCCTCTTGCATGTTCCTCATAGTATTCATTAGGGCCACAGCCACAATTTTAGAATCCAAATTACTGGTCATTACTTGCAAGAAAACCACTTGGTATTTAGAAGGTATAATTTCTCTGTAGCTTTGGAAGAGATGATAAGCCAGTGAGGTGGGCTAGGTATGCCCTCCCTGCTAGAGTTGAGGAGCAAAGGAATGCTTCCAGTAAGTCAATCTGTAGAACACAAGCCTTAGGGGTGTTCTTGAATATTAAACTGGTTTTTTGACATTTCCTTTTTGTTACTTCTATTCCACTTTTACTGACATTGTTTCTGTAAAGCAATAAATAATGAGCCATTCTCTTCCTGAAATGTCTGTTGTCAACATAATCAGTAAGGGTTGGGTCAATATGTTTGGTTCTTTGCTGATATATTCAGTGGGACTTGAGGTGATCAGGATGATGCTGACCCTTGGGAAGCTGGAGCGAGATCAGCAAGCAGGAAGGATTCTGGTCCAGCTGGATCACTGAGCTCTTTCTTGCCCACATTTTTACCTACAGCTGACTGAGACACTAGGGATATTTATAAATCTACCTGGCAAGTAAACTCTATTTAAAAAACCCAGCAACAACAACAACCACTCTTGTAGATTAGGGAAAATATAATTTAGGAGTCTCAGGGGTTTGACAAGTTTCTTGCTGAGGAAAAAGAACTCAATGTGTCGCAAAACCCTTTTGCCAAGAGTTGCTTGACACACCATGCTATTTTTCTGTGAATTATATGTTGTCATTTAAACACAAGAGCATAAACCTACTTACTTACTAAAAAGCTTCTTATTTTTCTTTTGCATATGAAAAACTTTATTCTTGCTTCTGTCTTGGGGTGAAGCTTCATAAATGGTCTCAAATTAATGAAAAATAATCTCTGTGTATTAGAATTAGAAAAAGAAAGAGGGAGAAAGACAGAAAAAAAAGAGAACACAGAGTATTTTCCTTGCAGCTTCTAGAGTCCTCTGTGCTTTCAGCTAGTGCCAGATAGAATATGACAAGATAATTTTCCAAGAAAAATAAAACCCAATAAAAAAAAGTTTAATGAGAAATTTAAAATTTTGCTAGAAGCTATGTTTGATAATAAATCAATATCTGTTGGTATTTTCATCATAGTTTGCACATTAAATGACTTAAAAGTAAGGGCTAAACTATATCTGAATTAAATTAAGTAGAGATTAGCACAAGTGTTACTGCAATAGATTGAAACACCAATAATTAGGTTAAATTAATTAAATATACAAGTTTTCACATCTTACATTCTACAAAAATTCTAAAAAATTACATTAACTTATTATATTTAATAATATCTATAATCATTTTTCTGAGCAAATATTCTTGTAAGTATAAAAATATTTAAATCAGTTCTATTCCCTAATGCTATACTTTAAATATTCAGTACCATATTAATATGAAATTAATATCTCACCACCACATTATAAAATCAACTACATTATCAGAGATGTAAAATGCTTGTACTAACAAGAAAATAAAAATTAAAAAAAAAATAGTAAGAATAGTTGGTTGCCTGTTTATTCTTTCTTTCAGATTCTTGGAGAAATGACATACAGAGTTGGTCAAGATGCTTTGTTTTCCCTGAATAGGTTCATCACTGACTTTACAGGCCAGTAAAATCACAAAACCTGTTTCAGCTAAATGTTATGATGAGCTTTAGTATTTTCACCAAAAAAGCCACTTCAGAACCTCTTAAATCTTTCAGATGAACATTTCAGAAATGACAATGTTTAGGTTATTTATTTATTATTTGCAGTTTGCCAAACCATTCTGGAAAAAAAAATCTTTTCTTTTTATACCTACTTGAACCAAGTCTAATTCAGCACATTCTGAAATATGTAGGGATTTTTTTGACTAATAAGCGTTCTGTGCAGATAGACAAAGACAAAACAGAATCAAATCAGTTCAATAAGTCGTAAGTACAACTCCTCTGAAATCTGCTATCCAATTGAGCAGTCAAGTACACAAAAAAGTGCTTACAGAGTCAATCCTTAATGATATGCTGAAGCAAAACAGTATTTCACTGTTTTCTGAAACCTGAGACAAGCAACTAGCTATTTAAAATTGCCATGACTGAGAGTTCATGGTATGTAGAAGTGTTGTGAATGGTTCTGAATAAACAATGAATTTAAGATTTCTGGAATTAGCAAAGTAAGCTTGGCAATTTGGATTGACAGAAAGAAACACAGTTTAGAGAGAGTGCAGAGGCAGAGTCCTCAAAGGTGATATTTACACAACTATGGGAGAAGAATGCAATCACTCTTTGTCTTTTCACAGTTCATTTAAGATACATTTATGTGCATTAGTAACAAAATATTGTAAGAAAATGATGTGTCTATTCCCTTCAAAAAGCATAACTAATCATCCCTGAAAACTACTTTTTCTTCAGAGAGCTTAGGCCAGAGGAACAAGCAAATACTATTTTGTTATAAGCACCTTAACTTCATTTTATTTCATAGTTTTAACCCACTTTGGATTCTTTAAATGACTGCTTTCCTAGGAAACTTGAATTTATTTAGATTTGCATCCTTATAAGAAACCTATCTTTTCTGTTCTTTATCTCACTATAATGGCCTTGTTCAGTAGTAAAATCATCTTCATTTGCCTGGGAACTGTATTTTTCAGCAGCATCTTTGGCAGGTTTAGGGTAAATTAATTTTCTTTAATTTGGCTGGTGGGTTACAGTTGTTTTTTCTCAATCTTTGCTTACATACTACATGCAAAATTTAATAAACATGCATATATAATGTGCTCATAGAAACAGTTATATAACAGTTATATATGCAGACCAGGCTTTCCTTTTTGCTCATATGACTCCAATTATATGTCTCTTGATATCTGATGACATTGGAAATAAAACCAGAATTAACTCCCTTTTTCACTCCCACACTTAGCAGTTAGGGGAGTGATTATCCACTAACTGAATGATTAATTACAATTTCTCACTTGTGTCTGTGGACATTCTTCATAGCACTGGAAACAATTGATATTACTGTATTTCTCTTCTCAACATTATCAAATGCACTTTGTTTCTCAAACAAAGCAAAAATGTATGAAGGATAAAAAAGACCCCAAAACAAAATAAAAAAACAAACTAACAAAAAAAACCAAGCAGTCAAGCAAACATAAGGAAAAAAGCCCTCACAAGGTTAAATGATTCTCACAGGGTTAAACAACGATTCTACTTTTTTTACCTGACTTACAAGCAAAGATGTGGTGTTTTCCACTTCCTCACAGTGCTTGGAAAGAACTGTGGTGGCAGCCTTGTAGTGCCTGTTTGTGCAATATCTGAGAACTGTTGGGGAAACTACAAAAGATGCTTATTGAATTTTAATGTTCAACTAATGTTGCATTTGTAGCCAGCTGCATTAGATGGGTGACTGCAAGTTGAGAGGAGAGAGTAAAAAATGGCTTCCCCCTTTTACCAATGAGTTCAAATGTTCATCCTGTCCTTTCTCTGAACCCGCTATTTATGGCAAACTCTTTTAACCTATATATAATTCATGAAGAAATCCGTACAGAATAACATTACAGAGAGATGATTGTGACAGATCTTTTGACTCAAGAAAGCTTCACATTTCCTATGAGCATGTTATTGCATGTAGAAATCCCATGTCAGTCAACCCAAAGCAGATTCCTCAAAGAAACCAAGTATAAGTAAATCATCTCAAACATGAATTGAAAAATTATTTTGCATTGAGTAACATGCAATTTCTGTGTAAAAACACATAACTCTCACCCAATTCTGCAGGTTTTTTACAGTATAGCTTGTGTTTACTGCAGTTGCTCTTGGGTACCCTGTGACTGCATTTACTGAACAGCACAGCACTAAACAGTTCAAAGACTTGCAGCAAAAATTGTAAACTGTTTCCTTCAGTTACATTTCAGCTTCAATTCTCTTATTCTTTTGAGAAGAATGGAAGAGATAAAAGATATCTTGATTAATTAAATTAATTAAATACTGGACTGTACAGAATGTGGCTGCAAAATTCACCTATATTTTCTGTCTACTATTTAAGTCCATTCTATACAAGTCAGCACCATACTTAATAAAATATGAATAATGATGCACATTTTATATCACATCTAATATGAAACAAGCTGAATTGATCCCAGATGTAGCTCCCAGTATTGTTTCATTACCATATACTTCATCTATTTTTCAGCCAATATGATAGCGTTCATCCCCATACAAAATTGAATTATCTGTCTTAATAAAGGGAAAGCAAAGAAGAATTATTATTACTAATAGTAAAGCTAATCATCTGAGGAGGAGGGATTCTCAGTGTAAATAAATTAAAAGTTAAAAAATAATGAGTTCTGCTAATGGATTTTATCTCTTTCAATTAATAGTATTCTAGAGAAATCTGTAATAAAGAAAAAATACCTATATGCTATATAAATATCCCTATCTATTACAACAATACCAGGGAGACAAGTTGCTGGTAATCAAGGCAAACATATAATTTTATTTATGCATTGCAGGACTTCTAAATCACAAATATCTCCATAAGAAATTGAAGTGACAACCTCTTACCTTGTCAGCAAGTCACAATTATCGTACGTGGCATGGGATTTAGTCCGATTTCTGGAAGCTCCCACCCAAAGGCATAATTTTACTGCTTTGATACTTTTATTACCATTAAAATCCAATGCTTACAGTTTTTCTCTCTCTCTTTCACTCTTTGCATCTTATTAGCTATCAGATATTAAATATTACATAATATGTTACCAGATGTCTATGATTATGTACTTTTCAATTAAAAAATATGCGTAATTTATTAATTTTGCAATTGCTTTTTTTTTTTTTTAAATAATTCTATGCACAAATTAAGTAGACAAAGATCATAAACAGAAGTAATGTTCCTTGTTTCCCTGTTGGAAGATGTGTTTTAGCATTTTATTTCCAATACCAACTGCAAAGCTCATAATGGCAAAAAAATTAATAGTTCACTGCCTGTTTTATATGCTGATATTTAATTAAATAGTATATAGCTTTGAGTGCACATTATATGTTCTACATGCATTACTCATATTAACGACTATCACTTGATAGGCATCCAGGGGAGTCATTTTACAGGAATTATCAGTTAAATAAATAAAGACTCAGCTTTGCAGCCCTCATGGCATGTGCATTAAGATAATGTAGTTGGTTCATGAGTGAGAATAGACAAATAATAATCACCAGAGCATGAACCATACAAAGAAGTTTCTCTAATAATCCAAATTTTAAAAAAACTAGAAGGGAAGTTGTGAATATAATGGAAAGCAAGCAGTTGTCAGAGCAAGGCCAAAATGTATTTGTGTGCATCAACAAGTGCTCAACCAAGCTCAGAGTCATTGCATTTTTGGAGACACATTAAAGATTAAGAAGATGGTGAAATATAGACAACAAGAAATCAAATGCCTTTGCTTGTAGCCCATATTATCTGACAAAAAACCAGAAACCATTAAAGTCCACCTTTAAGTTAACCTTCATGAAGGAGGTTTAGCACACCCATCACATTTAACTCAGTCTGCCACTGCTCATAGGTCAGGAACATACTTGATGTTGTTTCAAATCCCTTCCATTGTAATTTCGTTGGTTTCTTCTCCTCAAGTAATTCTCTGAGGCATTCACAAAACTATTTTATTAATACTTGTATATCTGCCAGTGATGTTCAATAGAAGGACACATGCACATTTTAGAGAAAACAAACCTACACTTTTCCATTAGTCAGAAGGTACTGAATAAATGAAGATTCATAGATTTTGGTTCTAAACCCAAATGTGATAGCCATCTGTTCTTGTTGTATGATCCACGGCACAGAATTTCCCATTATGATTCCTGTATTGTGTGGATGAGTTAAATACAATTTAGCTTAATCTGCTAGAGAAATTAATATAATAATAGCTGTGTACACCAGGAATAGAAAGAGGCTTCATGATCATTACCTTAATGAACCCACTAAATACTGTATTTAATATTTGGATGATGATGAAAAAAGGAATTGATAGACTCTTTAAAACAAATTTTGTCATTTTGATTATAGTATCTCATTAAAAAACAGTCTCGCTGTTTTGTTTTTTAAATGCATATGAATGACTAGATAATAAGTATACCAAATTGTAGTGCTAGGTAAAAAGCTCCAGACCTGTTTTTTTTACTGTTTGTGTTTTGTTGGGTTTTTATTTGCTTAGAAGTCTTAAATCACTATAGTAATATGAGGTTTTGAGAGAAGAACTACTCTCAAAGCTGATTTTCAGTTCTCATTTAAGCAGATAAGGTATAAGCTGTTTTGTTACAAAGTATTCTGCAAAAAAAGATGAAAAAATGTAGCCAAACACAGCTGAAGATAATTTTCATCTTTTTTTTTTTTTTAATGTTAGCTAGAATGAAAATTGTGCACAAGAAAACATTTGTTTTGTCAAAAACTAATTCCTTTTAAAAATAATTTTACCTTATTTCTTAAAGGATATAAACTATTCAAAATCAAGCTGTAAAGGAAAATTAAGCACACTACAAACAGGTTACTTGAATACTAAATTTCTCTTCGTATCTCATTATTTGAAGCTGCTTTGAAAAGGATTAGCAGCTCCTCACATCTCACAGACTGCAGAATCAATTGAGTCACTTAGGAAGAAGAGGTATTTCCATACCCCAGCTTTAAACTAGTGTTCAGCTTCCCCCTTCCCTGAGTACATTAAAAATGTACAGACAGATAGCTAAGCAGATAACAGCAGGTGAACTTCTGGCCCCATTACAGTCAATGGGAGGTCTGTCATAATATCAAAGGCGCCAGGATTTCACCCTCTAACTCTTCTTTCTCATCCATCAGAAAAGCACTTTCACCCACCAAACTTAATGACAAAGCAACTAAAAGTTTTGAACAGTTTTGAAGTCTCCACTGCAAACTTAAATTTCACATTTGTTTGAGAGGCATTGGCAACTTTCAAAGTGTGGATTATCAGTCAGCCTCCTGCAGTTGACAAAGCAAATCAGAGCAAGTAAATTTGAATGTGTGAATAAAATACTTGTTAAAAAAATGTAGTAACAACTAGTAAGATGCCAAGAAATTTTCTGTATTTAAATTAGACGTCTGTGCCCTATTTTTAAATATTCATCATTGTAAGTGATTCAGCATGTTCCCTACTCCTCTCAGAGTACCCGTATTTTAAAAACCTTTTAGCTTTAACACCTTCATTGCCATATGAATCCATTACTAGAAAATTTTCTACCCTTAAACTTATTCACATCTACAGATTGCAGCATGAGCTCAACTGAGTCAACACAAACTGCAAAGAATACTTGCTCTTCAGAGCTTGTGTAAGAAAATAAACACTGCTATTAAAATGAATTATAAAAACTACATTGTTCAAACATATGACCCAGTAATGTTTACAGACAGACTGCTCTTAACCATATATTTCTGATTCATTGCCATAGCCTACAATGGGAGGACAATTGAGTTGGACAAAAAGAGAAAACCGTTCCTGAAGAGAGCACAAAAAAAACCCAAAACCAAAAAACTAGCAGCAACTGAAAACACAGAGATGATAGGAGAAAAAATGTGGCCCTTTTATTTCAGAGAACTTGTAGTGAGGTATACTTAAAATAAATGGATTGGTGGGTAAAACTCTAGATTACATTCATTGCCCTGACTTGTGTGAGACGTTACATGAGGTGATAGCCATGGTTCTTTCTGGCCTTGAAATCCATTAAATTATGTGTTATCTGAAATGAAGGGCAAAAAAATGACTGTATTACAATAAGTTTGATGAATATCCCAACCCAAAACCTAACCCAAAGCTGACAGACATTACAGAGCTAGATCTAAATGCCTGTGGGTTAATTAAACTGGCTGTCAAAGAATGATGAAACGATTTGGGATATGGGACAAATTACATCCAGTACTTTCAAAGTTCATGAAAAGCCAATAAAGCATGGAACTAAATTTGATTTAAAAATGGTTAGACTTGGTGCATAGAAAAGGGCATAATCACAAGTTATACTTGTGCCTGAAAATGAACTAGTGAGGGATTTAGCAAGAGCTCCAGTCATGAAGCCACAGTAGCAGAAAATATCTGTTGTCGACGAGAGCTGGTTGCAAGACCGTAAACAATGGAACATATTGGGGAAATATGGGAGGATCCACCTGCTGAAGAAAGATCAGCAGACACAATTTGTGAATGTGTCACAAGCGTCTAGCAAGGAATCTGCACATTCTATTGGCAATGCACTTTAGATATATCACATACGAATAGGTCTGAAATATTAGCTTCTGGTAAAATAGCAAGTTTTTATGATATTTCTCACCATCTAGGACTGACAAAGTTCTGCACTGAACCTCAAGGAGTGGCAGACGAAGACACCAGGAGGCAGGTACCTGCTGAATTTAACTTTTGTTCTGAAAGACTGTGGGGAGAAAGTGAAAATTAAAATATTATGACAAGAGAGATACATACTCTGATAGACAGATTTCACTGCAAAACTCTCATTAAACACACCAGTGAATTTATGGATTTGCTTTCTGTTGGTTTGAAGGAGGTCATCAGTGTTTGCTTTGTATGCATTTTGGGAAAAGTATGCATTTTGGGAAAAATACCCATTGAATGTTTGTATTTAGTCTCCTCTTCTTAGATTCACTTAGTTTTTCCAGAAATATATAATGTTTATCTCCCTGAAGATTCCTAGAGTTTGCTTAAATCACTGAAGATAGGCAGTTAAAGATGGTAATTGTACTGCTGAAAACAATGATTAGACTTTTCCTTGTTCCTTTGTTTTGTCTAGTTTGGGTGCTTTCATTGTTTTACCAGAGGTAAAAGTCAGAGCAGTCTGGCTGTGAATTGCAGGAAAATGTTTTAATGTCTACCTAATAAGACATATTCTTTTTTATCAGCTTCTTGATTCGAATAGAAGTCATATGGTTTCCATATCTCATCATTAAAGTCTCATAATTTATATAAGAAAAAAAAAAGAAACTATCACAAGGTTCTCAACAATTTGACAATGAACATGATTAACTTTGGTCAGTATGTGAAATACTTAAGAAAATGGTGCCAGGAGAAGGGCAGGAAAAGATAAAGTGCTCCATGAGTTATAGCTTTAGCACTTAATGTGTATATCACAAGTCACAGAGCAGACATGTGGAGTAAAAACATTTTTTAACACCAGCTAAAAGAGACAAAGAGACCATTGCTCTACAAATGGGCCTACATTGAAATAATACTCTCTGCAAATAAATATTTTAAAACTGTATGTTTCCTTGTGAAGCATAATGCATATTCAACCTTAAAGAAGAGCATTTTTTCTTTCTGGAGCACTTTCAGGATAGTCTTGATTTTTAAAAACAGATTGATAGAAACTACACTAGGTTATACAGATTAATTTACATCTACTGACGTTTACGGAAGTTTAAACATGCCTATCCATAAGTATCTTAATTAAAGTGCCTAATCTGAAGCATGCATCCCTCATGGATGTATCTATGGAGTACAAATTTACAAAAACAGAATGTCTTTCAAGAGAACTAGAAATGTGGCAGCATGACAGATCATATGATATTATAACCTATTTTTGTTGCTTTTGTACTCAAAGGCCTTCCCACCAGAACTAGAACTCTGTTGGTTTAGCCTATAAAATAACACTTGAAAATAAAGAGTCATGATAAATAGTATAGCCTCAAAAGAGTTTATGGGTAATAGGAATGATGTGTGTATCTCCTTGGTTTTATCTCTTCTTTTCTTACAGTGTATGTTTTATTTACTTTTTGATGTTAGATATTGCTGGTGCAGCATCTCTTTGCCATGTATCTCTACACAGCTGTTTGCAGTTACAAATAAACCCTTAGTCAACAATCAAACCTTATGTGATCTGAGAGTGTTTACTGATAAAAGTCTGTATTTTTTCACCAATCCAGGAATTAATTTGAGGAGGTGATAAAAATGAATTGAAATAAGAGTATGATTTTATTGCACTGCACAGTGAGAAGAGTTTAGTCAGATAGTTTAGAGTTGTGGATGGAAGACCTTGTGAAAGACTGATATCAAGATATTGGGAAAAGCCTGAGCTAATTACCCTCACACTACAAATGTCAAATGTACCACTATTAGATTCACTCCATCATTTGTTTGTTCTTATATTCTACTTCTCATTTAGTGGCTCTATGTAAATCCCAGGGCAAACTTCCTAATTAAATAAAAATACATTAATTTGTATTGTTTACAGGAGAAAATTTTAACTGGACTAACTTAAATGCATGTAGCTGAGAAAAAATACTTTTCAAACTCTAATTACTTTACAAACACTCATTTCAATATTCATAAAGAACAGATCTGTTTTGTGGTGAAGTAGATACTGAAAAAAGGGAAAAATGTATCTTTCATCAAGCTGATCTAATTTTCCTTATGCAGAATTACAGAGATGTATGCTTTAAAACTTGCCTATACTGAAATGCTACCTATAAGCAGTTTGCACCTCTAAACAGTCCTTCCTTTTTAACTTTGCAAACACTTTGTTAAACAAGAGTTTTACATTCCAAACATTGTAACTTTTAAATTTGTGACTGACAAGTTCGTCTAAAGTCCAGACACAGTTTCAGTGCCCATTGGATAGGCTGGATATAATCTCCTGGAATTTCAAAAGGTGACGGGCTTGAGTTGAACAGACAGCCCTTGCTAATTTGCTCTTGAACCCCCAATTTCCTTCTTCCTTCAAATGCTTCAGCAGTATCACATCATGTTTATGTCTGTTCATCTGACAGGCCAAGAAGTTTAGTGAACCTCCAAAGTGCAGTAGAAAGATTTTTGAGCGGTTACATTTTGAACGATATACAGATAATTCCCCAAGTCTTATAACCATCTGATTAAAATCACTCTTTGAGAATGAAGCTTAAAGGAACATCCTTCTTCTTCCTGAGCTAGGCAAGTTTCTGCTGTTCATAGTCACATTACCAGGCACACCTTATTGAAAGTGAGAGTATCCCTCACTGTGGAAGTCTCTGATTCCCTTTGCTCATGGTAAAACCACTGATCAAATACATAAAGGCTTGTTTTAGACAAATCCTAAAAAAATTTAGAAAATATTCAATGGACAATAGAAGAATGGACTATCACAGCAGCCTTCCTTAGTTCACCCATGGAGAACTTGCAACCAAGTCTTCCTTTTTCTTATTCTTTATGCTAAAAATATCAGTTACTTTCACAGTATTCACACAGCTTTAAACATCTTGGCACAATGGGGTATTCTGATATTTTCTTCCATTATAGATAAAATTATCTTCACAGCAAAACAGGTAAACTTTCAAAATCCATCCAATACCTGCTCAGCTTTGTCAAGCTAGCATTGAATTAGAAGGTAAAAACACAGCTAACAAAGTGTGCTGGGGAATACCCACAGGTATTGTGGTTAGACTTCCTCTTGTCCATAATATTTTGAGGTTGGTTTCAAGACTCTTTCCCTTTCTTCCTCCACTTTTTTTCCTGAGATTACCAAAGGAACTCAGGTGGATATATATTAATGCACTCCACTCCATCTGTCTCCTTTTAATTAAATCAGGAGCTCTGGAGTAGGGGAAGAGCAGCATGCTGCAGCCTGCAGCCTGAGGAACAAAAGAAGTGACTTGTACAATATGGAGGGAGCCTAATGGGCAAAAGCATTCCTGCATGTAGCAATCTGTGCTCCCTACAATGTTACTCATCATTCTGTCTAACTTCAATAATGTTCTTAGCATGAAATGCCTAAGATTAATGAGGCATTTATTCTCCGATAAGAACCTGTCATAAAGAATACATTTTCCATCAACATTTTTGCAGTTAAATTAATATTACCAACGTTTTGCAAGTGCAGGATTCAGCAGTGGTTTATAGCAGATGAAGTGAAGCTAGTCCATAGAGCAGGTTTATATCTCAGGGTGGGTCATTTCCTCTGTTGATGAGCAGACAGTGCTGCTAGTCAATACACCCTCTGATCTCAAATTGCTGCCACACACATTTATTGCTTGGAGCTATTAGAGGCCAGATACAGGCCTGGGTATATCCAAGGCCTGATCCAGTGTAGTTGGAATTTCTTAATACTAAGTGGGTATAAAACCTCTAAGATTGGTCATCTTTGTCTTGCTATGTGGTTGAACAGAAGTCCCTGAGTCCACTTCCCCTGACTTTCCATTGTGGAGATAGCAAAAACAATCCTCTAAAAATCCACGACAGTTAAAGCTCAAGAGCTGACATGGGAACAGTTGACCAAGTTCTTTTCTTTATAAGTTGTTAAGTATCATAATCTGAGATGAATATTTTAAAATAGGGGTAAGTGATGCGTCTTCCAGGCAAATGGTCCATAGTGGCTCTTGGTTACTTTTTTTTTTTTTTTTTTTTTTTTTAAAACTTTTTTTTCNAGTTTTTTTTTTTTTTTTTTTTTTTTTTTTGCATAATCACTTTGTCACAAGCTTTTTCAGATGCAATAGGTAGCTAAAATATGTGTTGGTCAGAACTTAAAACATACTTCTCAGCTGAGCTTTAAAGGACCAAAACAGAGGAAGTCAGTCTCTGAATGAATTAACGAAACTCATTCACTTCTGATTTGGTTATCCTTGAGAGTGTCTGCTACCAAAATCCTAAATTCTCCTCACTACATTTGACAGATATCCTTTGAAAATCCTGGAACTGACTTCATTGACTCCACCTCAATTAAATCTATTTCCATGTAAAGGATTCCTTTAAGTACGAGTATATTTACTTTTTTTTTTTTTCTGTTGGATATTCCCTATTCCCTGATAATATATTTTCTTCTTTCTACTCTTAGTAGGTAGGGAAGTTATCCCCACCAGAAATGAAAGACTGCAAGTAAGAGCAATAGGAAAAAATAGTAGATGGCCAGACAAACAAATCACTCTTTTTTCTTGATTGAAACAGACAAGTGTATCCAAGAGATGGTAGAGAGATATCTGTAGCAGAGCAGTGTGAAGAATATCTTCAGTTTATTCCAGATGATCTGAAGCCACTGAATATATCATTCCCTTGTAACATTTGTAGGCATGTTAGTTTTGTACCAAGATATATGATAATCTGCTTTTTATAGGAATTATATTTTGAATGATTTCAAGGTCAGCAACCTATCTGTTATTCATACCTTGCTGTGTTTGGATGTATCAAACACTCACACTTAGGAACATACCCATAGTGAAAACTAACATCAATCTTCTCTAGCACACACCAGCAATGTCACAGAAAGGCAATGAATTTCTAAATCTGTGTTAAAAGTATTAAGTTTTTATTTAACCTAAGGCAAATTTCATTGCTGCAATTCATTGTGATAATTGTCAACAGAAAAATGTCTCTTGAACCAACAAATTTAGAGCATTGTTGTTTATCAGCATATTTCACTATCTTTTCTTAAAATGTCAGTTCTAAATAAGCATAGTTTTAATGAAGTCTAAAATTCCTTTTACTGTGTATCAGCTCTCTTTCATCAAACGTACCTTTCCTTTAGAGTCCCCTGCACAAACTTAATTAAAAAAACACTTGGAGCCATTTTGCTTGTCAGAGGAAAATATTTAATAAATAAAAAAAGTTAGTTTATGAACTATATAGCCACAGATAAAGCTTCAAATCAAGTGGAATCAAGTACAATCTCAGAAAAAAACAGTCAAAACACACACATACACAGATCAAACATACTACCACATAACAAGAACCATATCTTTTACATCTGTCTCATTTTTCATGTCAGACATGCCTTAGAGAACTTGGACATTTAGTCATTCTTTCCAAGTTGTATTCCTTGACAGCTTTAGGTGTTATCAGAAGCCAAAAATTATATTTCTTCTCATCTTAAATTTGGAAGCTGATAATATTATTAATCAAGATGTCTCTCATTTATGAGCTAGGGTCTAATAAACATAAATGGTGCATCTTTCTGATATTGTATTTACATACTGAGGGGTGGGGGAGTGAAGCAGAGACACCTAACTAGGATCACACAGGTGATATGTGATGGACACACAAACCAGATCCACTCCCTTTCATTCCCAGGTTACAGTCACAAGACCAGCACTCCATCCTTATGTGCTGTTTGATACAGCCTCCTCTGGTTTTTAGATTCAGATCCTAATCCATCTCCTGATGTAAGAGGAGATTAACTAATTTTAGAAAAAGACTGAAATAATTTTTTTTGCTTAATATTTTGCATTATCATCAACAATTCTGACAGAATCAATAGTGTGCATTTCCAATTTATGGTGTGGATGCACCAGTGATTACTATTGGCATATCCCTCGGGGAAACTGTCTTTACAAAAATGCCAGAACAAAGACACTTTCAAAGCTTGAATATCTGGAGCACATTTAAAGAAGAAATGAGCTATAAGCAATGTCTTTGCTTTCCCTGTGGAATTTTCAAGTACTTGCATTTGATGAAGCGAAATCAAGTGAGACTGTTTCAGCGATAAAAACAAACATTTACAGATTGACATTTACACAGTCACCAATTTATAAAATGCTACTCTCATTGTGATTTGTCATGTTTCACTCACTCCACCCTTTAAAACAGAGAACTGTGCTGACGAGGATCAAAGGTTCACTTCAAGGTGAAAGTACTTTTTTGCAGAGATAATAAAATTAAGCTAGACAGAAGGAGAAATTATCATATTTTTGGGGGGTTTTTTTTGGAAGGCCAAAAACAAGACTGAAAGGAGCAAAGCATAAATCGATTTTGAAAAAAAATATTTAGTAGATTAATAATCTATCAAATGGAACAATTCTTTGTCTTGGTTTCTCAGCAACTTCTCTGTTATATTGGTTTCATGTGGACAAATAATTCAGAGCTAAAAGGGCACCTTATGTCTTTTCCCACACCCAGACATGTAGAAGCAGAACAGTGGATGTGGCAGCAATCACAGGAAATGAGTGGTCAGCAGAAAATCACACAAGAGTGTTTAGTCACATTATAAGACAGCTCATTACCAGAGGACAAAGCAGGACTGATGCTGCTGCGAATACAAGGTCACTGTTTGGATGGAACCAAGAGCACATTCCCAGACTCTGTCCCTCCTGTCCATTGAAGGAAAGATTGTCTGAGCAGTCTTGAGTTTACATGTTGGTACAGTGGTCTAGAGTCTAAAAGTCTGTCCTGAAAGTCCAAATTCTTTCACTTAAGGTAAAAAAAAAAAAAAAGATAAAGTCTATTCTGCAGTCTAAACAAACAGCATGTAATGTGCTTGGATGCTAGAACACCAAGTGCATACATTTCTACTGCTTGAATTTACTGGTAATTTGTCACTGAGTATCATTTAATGCACAATATTCTAAGTGAGAAGGGAATTTAAATTTCAGTATAGCAGAATACAGTATCTTTATATATACATATACAGAATATGTATACGTATTTCATATACAGGATATGTATACATATTTTTAGTGAATGAGATGCAGCCTATGTCTTCCTTGCTTAATACAACTAAATCAAAGATATCTGGATGACAGACTTTTCAAGGCCTGACTTTGTGAATGAGGCAGGGCTGTGAAAAAAGTACTTTGAAATTCTAAAATACACAATTTGCAAAAAATTCAGAAAATGCAAAATAGACTAAAAGTCTGAATAAGAATGAAAACTCCTGGAGTGAAAAGCACCTGTCATTCTATCTTTGCTTTCAGTATAAAATCTGTTCTGATGATATTATTGCAAACATCGCTCATCCTTTCAGCCCTCACCATTAGGCACTTTTCCAGTTAATTAGGGGAAACTTTCAAGGCAGAGCTGGAGAAAAAGCTCTGATTAAGTTGGACTGCTCAGGACGCAGTCTGAGCAAGCAAACACACCAAGCAGCAAGTGGCAGGGCCAATCATATGCAAGGAAAATTCACTATTTTCTGGTCACAGCTGTTGATTACTTTCACCAAAAAAAGGTTCATACCAGCAGTTCTAAACTCAATTGGATTAATAAGCATTTGCCAGATACCCAAAGCTTTTGAATATATTAATTATATATTTTATTTTTCTTCTTTTTCTGCAGTTTATTGTTTTCCCTACTCGACCTTCTTCTCCCCAGCAGATGCTAGAAATAATGATATTAAAATTGATCTGGTATGTTCAAGGCAGACATTAGCCATGAAATCCAGTTTTTAATGGAAGGTCTATACAATACTAACCACATGGATCTTAGTCCATGTCAGTCCCACATTTTGAATGAGCTTTGAGAGGGATGATGAAGCGCAGGGTTAGGTACATGAGAGTGCAGTGCTGGCTCTTATGTTAATGGACTCAAAGGCTCCAAGTCACAAAAGAATCAATAAGGATAAGGCACCTTAAAAATATACATTCGAAGCTGTGCTTGAGCCAAAAAGTTTTCTGATTAATAAGAGAGAGGCAGCGAAGTATACGAAAAGGAAAAGACTTTCTTTGCCCTCTATCACCTTAAAAATGAACAACATATATTCCCATAAAATACAGTAATTGGTGCCTTTCCGGATCCTGAGTTTCTCAATTCTCACAGTAGCAGAGGGAGAGTGAGTGACTGTCTGGCAGATATCTTAGAAAGCCAGGCAAGCTTATGGGACAGAGCAGAAAAGGAGTTTTGCTCCAGTGATCTCTGCTATGTCCTTCCATTCAATACTAAATATGTGTCAGGCAATTAGAAATGGAACAGCGGATGCGTAAATGATACTGCCTTCCCAATAAATTGCTAATACCTGGATAGTGCTGCATGGCTGGAAACATACTGTTACAGTAACTGTGGCACCAATTTTTATTTCTGAATAACAGACACTGTGGAGAAGATCAATGCAGCATTAGAGCCATGAAACAAACAATCTACCATATGATTCTTTTCCTGTCTGATTTCTTATTTTCTTCCTTCCCAAATTGAGACATACTAAATCTAGGCTTTGCAAGACTAACGTGCTTTTTCTTTCTCTTTCTTGGCAGAATAATGCTGCCGTGTGCATGGTGGTCTCTGGGCAATATTTAATGACTGCTAAACTGTGACATAAAGTTCATGTTTGTTCTTGCAAACATGTTCTTGCAAGGTAAAAATCAACCTCATTTGTAGTGGGCACCTGAAGTTCATTATTTTGGAATAACTAGAAACATGTAAAAATAGTTAAATGGGGATTTTTTTTTTAATGTTATTGACACATAAAGCTTTTGTTATAACAATCTGGTCAGAAAAAAAGGGATATCCACAAGGCACATATCCACACTTATTTGCATTATTTATTTCACTTGGTTCCTGTACCATCTTTTACCATCTGTCGCATGGAAGATGGCTTTCAAAGAAATTCTGGAATACTAATGGAATTCCCTCAGCATCACTATTCAGCACAGGTGGCATTTTTAGCTCCAAAACTAATTAAAATGCATGTTTCAAAGAAGTTCAGTGTTTAATTCAAGCGGAGAGGATACACAAGACACCTCTTCAGTGTTTCAGAGGTCACAGCATGAGACTGATATGGCAAACTTCATCTAAAATAATCCAGTACTTAAGGGAGTTTTACAAAGAAATACATTACATGTTGATTTCATAGTTAGTAAATCTTAAAGCAGCTGTAACTATATGGTGGATTCAGCTGCATTTTGCAAAATGATGAATTAAGATAAAGAGGAAAAATCTTTACTTTTTTCCTATCTGTTATTACTGATGCAATGAAAATGCAAGTGGAATACTCTGATCTAACCACTAATTACCGACCAGAGTCATATTTTGCATTGATCTGCACTGGGTTGCAGTTCAGCACTCAGCCTTCTGCAGTTGATAGCTGTATCTTGCTAGAAAAAATACATGGAGTAGAAGGAGAGGAAAGTAATGAACAAAAGACAGAGCAATTACTTGTGTGAGGCACCTATCATATCATCCTTCCATAAATTTCATTGGGTGCTGCTGCAATCCTGCTCTTCTGAAAGGGAAGGTAGAGCCCCCACAGACCCTGAGCCCCTTAAGAGGGGCCAGGAACAAAGGGCTGGGCATCTTCAGGTTTGAAAACCTTTAGTGTCACCTGCTGCAGTCACAGCTCTTCTTCACTGCTCAAGTGTCAAGAAATTCAAAAAAAAGGAAAATAACTCTTGCATCAGTGGCACTTCATCAGATTATTCACACCCTTTCTGATGGGTGTAAATTGGGATGTATAGGCAAAATATGTTGCTTTGAAGTAAATGAGAAACACCTGTACAGTAATTCTAGTTCTGTGTGCACTGTTTAAAATACCCTTAAATAAAGATGATAAAAAGATTTGCCTTTGTGCTGTTTTTCCCTGAGCTGGTGTCATTGTGAAAGTCTTTTGTATGATTTTAAGGACAAACAAAGTGATTAAAAGGCTCTTTCAATTTTCCCTTTTATTGGTGGTATTTTAACTGATGCTTTGAAGAGGTATGAAACTGGGCCCAGTAGGTGTTAGGAAGGTTTATTATAACCTGACAGAAATCTGTCTAATCCTGGGGCTTTACTAGCTCTAAGGGAATTGTCTTACTTATTTCCATTAAATCATTAACTGATTGTAATGTAACTTTTGAGCGTATGACAGCCTTGGAAATAATAAAAATAACAATAAGAAAATGGAAGCAAAAGTCTAACAGCTTTTGTCTTATACTGTATCTGTGGATGCCTGGAGTGCTCTATGGCATCCTTTACAATCAGTGATGGGAATGTTATTGTTATCCTGTTGAGCAGTTACAGGCAAAGAGATTCTACTCCATTTTTTTTTTTCATTGCATTAACCTGAAAGCTCATGTAGAGTTTTCAAAGAATCAGGCTAGTATGCAGAAAACAAACCATAATCTGTTTATTCAAGACATATAGGCTAAAATCTAACGATAGACATTCAATTCCTACCTCTTCCACAGACATTCTGGTTAAACAAAGGGCACTACACCTGACTATTTAACAAAACTTTCATTATGATCCATAGGGTTGTACCCAATAGTGCCAATGAAGCCTTGGGAGCAACAAATCTCATGATGAAACAGACATTTATTTACACTTGGTGAGATGAATTACACCCTGTATTCCACCAATCCTATTAACTATATCTCCTTTCCTCATAACAGAAATGTAGAAAACTGTCCCTGATTTAGACATCCACCTGTAAGTAATGTAAATCTCACCTTAAATAAATAATTAATGTCCCACTTCAGTCAATCACCTATCACCTTTAGGGGATATCAGTGACTTCATTTTGTTCCAGAAAGGAAGAGAAACCAGTGCTAAGGTCGGATATATACGCTTAATATTCACCATAGTCTGCTTTTGAAGAGAAATCTTCCTGTGCTAGAGACTACAACAGTATATAGAACAAAAGAGGCTGATGTCATGTGCCGGTCTGAATGCCACCACAATGCAAATAATTTGTCTTGCTTATAGTGGGGGGGAAAACAGGCCCGTGTAAAGCAGCAAGGGATTGAGGATGAGATGTTATTTGAAAACAGTGAGCAATGACCAGAAAAAAACCATGGGAAAGTATTTACTACTGTTGCATTTCAAAGTCTCTCTTGTGCTGGAGAGGGGGAGTGACATTTTACTGGGACTCTGCTGACAAATGAAACTCAGCCCGTGTAGCCAAGTTTCCTTGCAGCAAGAGAAACATGTTATGTATTATTATATTATGTTGCAATAAAAGGGTGTGGTAGTATAACTATATTACAGATATAAATATAAATATAACAGAAAAAGTGCAAAAAGGCTAAGCAAAAACACTAGAAGAAATATGTGATGGAACAAAGGAGTATGAAACCAGACACAAATATAGAGAAATTCATCACACTATAAAAAGAACCAAGAGACATTTAAACGAGTTAAGGAAAAAGCATCAATTGTGTAAGTAACGAAGGGTGAAAGAATACACTACAAGCCAAACAAGATCCTTGAAGGAAGGAGCACAGAAAATCTCTAAGTTTGGAATGGTTCTCATAAATCTAAAAATCTAATATCAGAGGAGAAGGACAAGGTACAGTGAATTGTGTGTAAGAGGTGGACAGAATATTTGGAGGACAATAACAAGGAAAAGTATCTGAAAGGATGACATTAGACTGAAAAAGCTGTTGTCTTTTAATTAAAATGCCAAAATGTATCTACATAGAATGTAAACAGATAGAAGCAAAAAGAGATGATTCAGAGTTTTCAGGAAATTTGTCTTAATTTCTGTCCTAAAACCCAGCCAACAATGCTGAAGATTCTGAACAATGCTAAACTCTCTGCACAGTGAATCAAGTGTGCAAAATATTGAATATGCAACATGGAGGAGCAAGGAGTCAGTTAATTTCTTGCTAAGGGATATAAATGAAACAAACCTCAGCTACAGAGGAAGAGTAAATAACAGTAAATAAGAAGCTCAAGCTTGAGATAAAGCTCTAAGAACCAGAGAATATAGCAAGGTCTCAGGAAATCTCTAAGGATCAGAATCCTTGTCTGGAGCTTCTTGCAGATTCAAATTTTCTTTGGGTGCAACTGTGGATAATACCTGTAAAATTAAAAACCTCATTTCTGCTACCTGGAAAAAAAAAATCCTTCTAAACTCTTAAAACTATTTTAAGCACAGAAGGCTTTTTTAGGAATTGAAATGTGTTTGTTCATCTGTCAATGTTTGCAGCAAGTAAACATGATGTCAATTAGCCTTGCTAATGTGAAATCATTACCAGTTCCTGGGTGGGAGAAAGAGTTCATCAGCTCAAACATACATTGTGTGTGTTGCAGTATATCCTACTGTTGGGTAAGAGCAATCTTGGATGTTTAACTAATTTGTATTTGGAATACCCTGCTCCTAGGGTTTGAAGCCTTTGGTAGAAATTTTCTAGTGGCACACCAACTAGTCAAATAGATGGGTTAAGAGATAATTGTACTGGAACCTGAACAAATGAACAACAGAAAAGCCTTTGAGCAAAAAAAGTTTAAAATTTAGTGTTATTAAACCCACAATTTTTCAGTGAACTTCAGCATAACTGTTAGCGGGAAAAATTAACCCCTTAATACTAAAAATTCACTCCATTTCTAATGAAACTTTACTGTAGTCTCTGATGGCTCGTGTCTGAAGCTAATCCATGCAGCAAAAGAGAGGCTGGGACTCATAATGAAAAAAATTTCCTGTTTCTGTTCCATGAGCAATAAAAGCAGAGTCCAAGATATTAGATGAAATATAGGTGGGTTTGAAACTATCATTTTGATGTTTTATATTAACATCAGAAAACAAAATAAAGAAACCCCCATTCTAAATTGTATAAATCTAAAATTTCAGAGATGGCATGTAAAAGTTAGTAACTAGTTATGAAATGCCAGAGGCCCATAGCAGCTGATGTCAATATGTTGGATGGAAAGGAAGATTATAGTGCACTATAAGTGGGCTGGAGTGAGTGAAAATGTTGACTTCCACTGTCTAATGAGGTACAGTCATCTGGGATCAGCCTGAGCCAGGTTTACAGCAAGCAGGAGGAGTTTGTTCTTCACACAGATGAGGGACTTGTGGAATTCCTCATTGTAGGATGCTGTGCATGTAAAAATTCATAAGTAATCCAGGGCAGAAGCAATAAATACCCAGACAAAAAGATCTACTGTGGTTGCCAAATACATAAACTACAGTGGGCTCAGGTCATCCACTAAAGCAGAAAACAGTCAAGGTGAGAGAGTGCTCACAAGTATTACACACAGCCTATGTTTCCCTGGACATCTATTACAGACACTGCTGTAGTTGAGTGACTGGGTTAGATGCACTTGGTGAAGCATTAACTCAGTTCTTACATGCTTACTGTATTCCCTTTTCTGCAGTTCACTGTAACTGGATCTATAATTTCAGGACACTCAAACAAATGTTACTTTAAAGTCAGACCTGTGCCTGCTGCACTTCAGGCCCTGAGTGAAGTCTTTCCAGCTGCTCTGTTTTGTTTTATCCACCCAACCTGCCTTTGAAAAGTTGCCATCCCTAGAGCAGCTGTAGCAAAACTGATAACAAAGCAACTGCTGCACTGTAAAATGTAAAACTAAATCAGTGTATATTTAATTCAATTGCCAGGCTGTATGTATGTAAACCTGTAGACTGCCATTGTTCAGATACTGTTTCACTTTCTGATCAACCAGTCCTTCCATGGAGGGAAGAAATCCAGTCCAGAAACTTCTTAAACCAATGGATATTATAATTATGTATGTTTGAGTCAGCATGGAAAAGAGTGTGGTGTTTATAATTACAGTAATTGAAGCAAAATTTCAATTCCATTAGGTATATCATAGTACCTTCTTACTGACTGAATTTCTATGAAGCTGCTGGGAAGCAACAGCATTATATTCTTCCTGGATAGGTTTTCTATATGCTGGTCAGGATTGTTGATACAATATCAATATTGGTGGTTGATGTACTAACACCAATTTCTTCTCCAGCCAAGCCTTCAGATCAGTGTGCTGCCTCATGATGAAACCAAAGTGGCTGCCTGATTTCAACCCTGTTGCTCATACTCCTTATGCTGAGGATTGCCTTTCTCTGCCTTGTAAGATCATCCTATCTTCCACTTTTTGTATGCCTCCAGCAGTTCTTTCAGCTTGTTCTTTAAAGAAAATCCCTTATATTCTGCTTAACTTCCTCTAGGAACTTTCATAATCTTCAAGTGTTGTTCCTGTTTAGTCCCCTCTCCCTCCACCCTCCAAACCCCAACATCTGCAAGATACTCTTAAGAAACATCTCTGTCTGGATGGCACACCTGTCTCAGTATGACTATCTAGTCCCTTTTGATGCCAAACCCATGATACCACTCACTGAACAGTTCAAGTTAAGCGTGCTTAAAATAACTCCTTAGCTGAAGATATTTTGCTAATATTCCTTTTCAAATCTGTGGACAGAACTGCCATTCTGCCGGTCACTTGAGCCTATTTTTCCTTTTTGATTTCTTAAACCCAAGACATCCGTAATTTTCTGCCATTCATTCTGCCTGCAGTATTAATCTTTACCTGCCAGTCTACAGAGAAAAAGCCCTGGTCCTGCTTGCTGAGCATCCTGCTTACTGAGTACCCAACAAAAATATCCCAGCTCTGCTATGTAGTGCTGTGTATGTGAATTTCCCTATTCTTTGATCATGTGCTGCTCTGTTTACAGTTTGCTTGTGACTTCTCTTCGCTATCAAATTTATGTTATTTGTTTTATGTTCATAACTTAATCCCACTTTATCTCTCATTCAGAAACAAGAGATTGTCTCCTGCTTCTAATCAGCTGCTGATAATACCCTTCATCACCCACTTGATTCATTCTCAAGCAGTTACTTTCATGTTGTTCACGCTTGGAAGGAACACTCCAAAGCAACATCATTGCTTTCCTTTAAGTCCCATCTCCAAATCTGTCTTTTGACATTATGCTTATCAAAATACTTGGTGTAAATACACTGTAAATAATACTAAGATTGTTTTCTATTAGTATTGTTTTGTTTCCCTTTCTTCCTGATCTTTTGTTTATCTTTGTGTTGTTTTTTGTCTCCTGTATACTGCACATGTGTTTTTATGCAGAATACTTTTCAATGGTGTTTGCAGACCACTTCATAAATTGAATTCAGTCTTTTGGTTTCTGGGTCCTACCTTAATATGAACATAATTGCAGTAAGATTAAAACCTAAGGTTCCTCATATTTTTATAATTTTTCTCTTTAATACATGCAGAAATCAGTTCTGTGTGCTCCATTTTCACAGCAATGGAGTGACTAGAATGTGTTATATGCTTTTCTTCCCAACACTGTTTTTATCACAACTACTGTAGAGCAAATTGAAGCAAAAAGAGATGAAGGATAACATTCAGAGCATCTGTTTTCCAGCTTTGGACAGCATGTAGGTGGAATGTAAACAGTTAGGTTTATGGAGACCAAACTTATAAACCAACTTTGCAATACATAATGTTCTGTCAGCATCTTTATTCTGGACCCCAGAAATCTACAGATGCCCACTCAGTCACTTCCTGGACTGAAGAACTAGGCACTAAGCACTAACAAACATGCCTTGAGAGACACTTTAAGAACCTCATGTACATTAAGTGTACTTCCATCCCCAGGGTTCCCCAAGCTGTTTGCCATACTTCTATTTTAATGCTTTGAAAAGTAAAGAGCACAACTGTTGTTGTTGCTCCCACACCACAATATTGGCCAAGGAGTTGTAATGGGCAAGACCTGCAGCACTGCATAACAATCCAGGAGCTACATAAGGGTGCTCAAACATGAATACCCAGCTTGTCAGAAATACAATCCTGAGCTAATAAGGGTAGCTCAAGGAAACAAAAGAAGACAAGAGGTTTTAAGGTGGGCAGCCCTACATCTGGGAGCACAAAAGCCCAGGGACAGGATCTATCTCCATATAGTGAAAGTTCCCTTCTTTTAATATTGGAAGAAGGTACCTTTAAAATGAACTCATAAGGCTATGACCTCTATTTGAATGAACTCAGAAAAAAAATGTAATATGCAGGCAAAATTTTGAAGGTTTATTAACTTCCAGAAATCATGAACTAAAGTCTTTGTCTCCTTTTATATTCCTTTTCCGCTCAAGTTTCATTGTGATGCCTTTGCACTGAAAAGCTGTATTTCTGTAAACAATATTGGGGTTGTGGCTGTTATCATTTCACACAAGACCCCTCTTGCAGAAAGAGCTTTAGAGAATATTGGACTATTTTTTTAAGCACCCTTGACAGTCTGCTGTGCTGAGTTGAAAGATTTCAAGGTACATTAACTTTAACAAAAGAGTGTCTGTGCCATAAGCCCCCATTTCGCTTCAAAATAACGATAGCTGTTTTAAAAACATATATATAACTTAACCCAACTCTTTTATTTATTATTATTATTTATTTAGAAGGTCCCTCAAGCAAATCCAGATAGAGGCTGATAGGATGGGATTTGCAGGACCAGGGACAGTTTCAATTTTGCTTTGAATTCAACATAATTGAGACTGTGGCATTTGAAAATGTGCAGTCTGTAGATTAGATCATGTAGTTTCCCACCCATTACTGACTCTTCTCCTTGCAGTGCGTGATGTGCTCTGCCTCATACACACATTCTATTTCATTCTGCAGATAATCAAGGGCAGAATTTAGAACCTGAGGAAAAGGCTTTTTCACTGCACAGGAATTGTATCTTTAGTCTTTGCATGCCATAGGATTCTTCAATTTATTCCATGGACCTCTGTTTTCTATGTTTTTCTGGTATTCTTCTAAGTACATTTCATCCTTGTGAAGAAGAAATTTCTATCACTGCGCCCTGGTAAATCTGCAAAACATGTATGCTGGGTATGCTTAAAATAAGAAGGGAAATAACTTTTTTATTTCTTTTTTTGAGTGTGTGTTCTTTCACTAAATTGATGCAAGTTTATTTGTTAGTATTAATAACTTCTTTCCTCTTCTAACTTTACTGAAAACCAAGTTTTGGTCCTCCTTGCTCTGAACTTCATAAGAATTTAAAAATTTGTGTACTGTTGCTGACTTCCTGGGGCTTTACATATGTGCAGTAATGAAGCTTCTGTAGTCTTCTGTTGTAGACCAGTAGTTTTTAGCTCTTTCAATTGATCAAGTGCACTTGGGTCTATGTCCAGATGTTCCAATAAGAAATACTTGCAACCCATGACATTTTAGAATTATGACAGGAAAAAAATAGGATCTTTTCTGTAGCATTCTTCTACCCTCAGCTTGTCTTTGCTCCATATCGTTGGATCATAAGACATCATTCCAATTTTCCTGGAAATTGAACAGATGCTTACAGCAGTGTAAAGTGAGTGTAAAATGCCCCATATAAAAATAGCAGTTTTGCACTCATTTTGCCTGGTTGAGCAAATATGATCATGATTGTCTGATAGCTCACAACACTGCCAGCATTCCTGCTCACATCAGCAGCACTCACTACCTTATGATCAGCATGAAGTTTAAGTAGTTTGTGGCTACATCTGTGTCATAAACAAAACATGCAATCACTTATTTCCTGGCCCTGAGTTCAAACAGATAGGTCTGTATACATCCAAACTTTCTAAAACAAAGTTGACATATTCAAACCACTTACTGAGAAACATTCTTTGTCTGTGCTAACTCCTGAACCATGACTGAAAATTTTGGAGATGATCAGACCTTGGCAGACATTACACTAAAAACTTAACAGTAGAGAGAATCAGATCCAAAGCTCTGGCATGTTTTCTGGTATTTTTTATGAGTAAGCTGAGTTTTTAAGTAGTTTGACTTGTGGACTGCTACCTCTGTAATAAGATAATATTGTTTTCATTGGATAAAAATGACCTCTACTAAAGTTTCAGTTACTTTTCAGTCTTTGGTTTCTTACAATTCAGTCCATTGCTTTGATCTTCTTTGGAGTTGTTGTGGTCTCTTGATCTCGTTTGTGCCTTTTACCTTATAGTTTCCTGACTTAATTTATTCCTAATTGATCAGAAAAGGCCTACAGAGGGTTACATGCACCATGTGATTAGCTAGTGGGTGATCTTAGGATATTCCTCTCAGGCTTTAAAAGTACCCTACTTAACCTGATCTACAAGCAAAAACATTTATTTCCATGATTGATTTTATTTGTACAGTTTAGTCCTCTCCCTAAATATTGACCCATGATCTTTTCTTGTCCATTTTAGGTTTTCTGTGTACATTTCTTTAGTCAAAAAAAAAAAAAAAAAGGAAAAAGAAAAAAGGAAAAAAAGAAACAGCAATAAGCAATTAAAGTTTACAAATTTCAGACTCTAAGTTTGCTTTACTTTGTCTAAAATGAATTACAAAAGAGTTAAATAACAAAATTGGGTGAAAACCTGCTGGTTGTGCTGGAATTATCTGTAACATAAAAATTGTATAAATTGATCCTCACTAGCTGCCTCTTGCCAGAAGGACACCCACCATTACTCACAGGGAAGAGTGGTACCATCATCTTGCACTTCATGCAGAGGTGGTGCTTTGCAACACAAGCCTTGTCAACAGGGATGAAACTATAACATTTATAGATACCTTTTTGTCCCCCTCAACCTCTTAGCTCACAAGTTTGAATGCAAACAGTATTTTCAGGTCATATTAAAACTCAAATCTTCAGAGGCTCAGGAGCATACATATTCTAGTGCTTTACATTTACTTTAATACTTATTTTAATGGCCTAAGTCAAAAAAATGTACATAATCATGTTCAAAGCTGGTAAGCCAAGTTAGCCACACAGCTTTGGTGCACACAGGTACATTCTTGGGCACAACTCAAAAATCAAGATGTGGAATTTAATTGTAGCTCAGGTAAGGTTTGAGACTCAAATGGAAAAAGATATCCTCCATCTTTAGCTTAATGGTTGGACTTTATGATCTTAAAGGCCTTTTTCAACTGAAACAACTCTATGATTCTTTGTTCTACATTTAAATTTCCTGGCACAGTAAATGCTTTTAGCACATGCTATTACATCCCAATTCTGTTGTATCTTTTTCCCACCATTTCAGATAGACTTTCTTAAAGTCTACTGATGCCTTTTCCCAAATGTCATCCAGCAACAATTAAAGTAGAAGTTTCTACATCTGTAGTGAAAACTTTTACTTACATGCCCTTGACAATAATTAATGCTATTTTGATCATTAGTATCTTGGGCTGTAAACATCATACAAATCATGTATGCCATTAATGCTGTAAACAGAAGCTAAAATCCAAGACAAATTCCAATGAGTCAGACCTGGGCAATGAATACTTGATCAGAACCATGAAACTGATTTTTTGTTTCCACAGATTTTCCTCTCAATAACAACTGATGTAGGAAGTGCTGAATTTGGGGGTGTTCAAAGAACAGATCCACATCTAAAGGCTTGTGGTTCAGGCTTGTGTCTAATTAAGAAGTGTCCTAAAGTGAACAAAGGGCCACACAGTAGGAAATATATGCTTGCAGACACCAATTCACACCTGCTAATGATTAGTTTGCAGACACTACCAGATGTGCTATTTATCTGATGATCAGAGTAATTGAAATGAATTGCTCTGAATCAGTCATGTGAAATTGTCCCAGTTAAGTAGATGCGCTGTTTCTCCTCTGTTTTCTTATGGGAGAGATGGAGCTTATCATTTTCTTTAACACTGTCCTTTACCCTTTATTTAGTGTTCCCACAAAGGGTTGGAGCTGCATGCCATAACCTCATCCAAAAAACATGGACAGACAATATGTTTGTACAGAAAGTTTTTAAGTCTGACCATGGGTAAGAGTTCACAGAGGCACTGGCTAGTAGTAAAAACAGGTCATGACTTTAATCACATATACAGAAATTTGCAGTTCAATGTTTTCAAGGTCAAAAAGTGAAACCCTACACACTGGAGGGTTGCAAATTTTCAGAACTCACTGCCAGAGGGACATAGTGGTAGTGGACAGTATCAGTATCCCAAACAGGAAAAAGTGAAAAAAACAAAATAATATGAGTTCAAAGGGAGAGTACAAAGGGCATGGATGCAAACAGCAGCCAGGTTCGTGTTTTCCCTCCTTTTGCCACTGCTGGAGACAGAGGCACAGCACTGACCTGATCCACACAGGCTTCTCTGTTCCCATGTTGTTCCCTTGATAAGGCCAGTTATCCAGGTTTCTTTCTTCCAAAAAGAACTACAACCAACAATAATACCAAAAACCTGACTACTGAGAATTAGTCTGTGAAAGGAGAAATAAGAAAATAGGATGAAGGCCATTTTGTCTCTTCTGTTGTCTACACATAAAAGACAGACTGATCATGAATTCAGCATGTGCTTCATGCTGTAAAAAGTCTGTAAGTGGAAAGCAGGATGATATGGACTGAAGTGTATGTATTATCTAGGCAAACATAAAAAGGATGTCTTTACACACAGTATAGTTAAAGTGACATGGGTTTCAATTCTTTGCTGTAGTGCTAGGTTTATTTTTGTACATTGCTCCAGGTCTGCTGATGCCTTTGATTTAGATTGTGGTAATATTTTTACCTTTTGCCATCTGATATTTTTCTTATTATCCAGGAAATCTTCCATAGTTTGTCTGCAGCAGATTGAAGTTTCTTTATATCTCCAGCACAGCTTAAAAAATACTGGTCCTGGCTTGCCAAGAGGAAAAAAAAACCTAGGAAAAGTCTAATTGGAGAGATCAGAGGACTGAAACTGAGAATGGACCAGAGACAGAGGCATTAAAAGACTTTTAAACTATGGTTTCCTGGAGATTTTCTCAGGGTCTTTGTGTACATTGAAAGTTCTAGCTGCAGTTGTGATGGTAATAACTTCTAGTTCAGTTTCCTGCAACCTCTTGCCAGAAATACTTGTCTGCTTCTACTTTTAGACTTACAACCCCACGTCTGCAATTGAATTTCCCTCAGGCTCATGACCCCGTGTCTTACATGAGGTCACAACACTTCATTTGAGAAGGTCACCGTTCCTATCTGAACAAGAACAGAGAAAGTTTGCTCTCAATTCTGGAGTATTTTTTCCCCAGAATACTGCACCCCCAGCACTATTTATATGTTACTTAATGATCTCCATTGTGCTACTCAAAGCTGAAGCTCACGTGGCCTGTTTAAGCCATTATGCAGGAGGACTATAGAGTTGGAAGAAGAGCAGAAATCTCCAAGATCCCTGTTCAGTGTGCTGTCCACTGGACCATGAGCAGTATTTGGCAGATATAACTAACAGTCTTCAGCTTTCTGTTGGTGAAGGCTTATTAAAAATTCTAATGATTTGTGGTTTTGTCTCAGGTTATTTATCTTATTTTTTCTCTCTCTCTCTCTGTGAATGCTGGAAAGAGGTAGTCAGCATCATTACACCCCAGACAATTGAGCTGATTGCTTTTTTCATAATAGTGTTGGAGAACAGAGTTGTGCAATTTTCAGTAGGCGACAGAACAGACAGAAGAAAAAGTGAGTGCTTTAAATAGAATTACTGAAATGCTGCTTGCAAAATGCTCTTCATTAACCCTTAATAAACAGCCCATGCTCAGCTATTGGCATGAATTTATTCATTTAAGTTAGCAGTTTTCCATCCCTAAATTTTACCACATGAATATTCCTGTCCTCCCACATTCTGTGTTTCCCTCACTTAATAAGACTATGGTGATCTGTTCCTCGAGTTGTGCCTGTTTCTTATTTCTCAAAGATGCCTGTCTTTTTGCCTTCACTCACAAGTATATTCTTTGTTTTCTATATGTTTCCTCGTTTTTGTTCCCCCGTTTTTCTTTCTGTACCCTACGTCATCTACCTCTTCACGGGGATATCAAAACAAGTTATAAGCCTTAAAAAGATGAGCTTTTAAACAGTTATACAGTGAAAGAATCACAGAATGGTTTGGGTTGGAAGAGACCTTAAAGAACACATAGTTCCAACTCCTCTGCCATGGGCAGGGACACCTATTCTAGCCTTGAGCATCTCCAGTGATGGAGCAGCCACAACTTCTCTGGACAATCTATACCAGTGTACTCTATTTTGTTGAGGTAGGATAGATACAGCAGTACTTCTCCCAAACTTACTTCCCAAATCCACCACTTATACAGTTTCCACAAACCTCTTAGTTCTCCCATTGCCTAATTACCCTGAAAAAAATTTCCTTGTTGTCATATTTAAGTCTCCCTTTAAGCATCTCCTCGTTGCCATTGAAATCTATCTCTTCCTAGTATCTCAGTGGGCAATAGAATCTAGGTAAATATATTTGGAAACAAAACAGTCTAGGAACCTCTCTCTGTCCCCAGGGCCAGTGAGTGCTGCATGGATTACACATGCATGGCCAGCACCCTCTTCCTTCACAAAATGAGCCCCTCCACATAGGCTGGAGGAAATGATCCATGGTTCAATCGCACAAATAAATGGTGTCTGCAACCAAGCAGCAGCTTGAGTCAATGAAACTGTGTCATGCACCAGGCTAAGAATTGAACACTCTGGACAGCTCAGTACCCAGTGTGTGCCCTGGTCCTATTTATTCTCTTATGTAGGTGTGCCAGGAAAGAGCTTGTTCTTGGGAAGCAACAAGAGCAGGTGTGCTCCAGGAAGGAGTAAAAGCTGAGAGCTGGGACCACCACAGCAGAGGCAGCATCATCACTGACCAGTGCCTGAGCACGGCTGGGTTGGTGTCAGTGACATGGCCAGGGCCCGTGCCAGAGCATGGGAGCAGGGACATAGGAGACCTGAAGGCACAGCCAGCCCTGAATTAGTTTCCCCAACAAAATGGTAGGGATGCTTCAGGGAATTCACACCTTTTACCTCTTGCCCAGAGAAGGACATCAATAGAAACATGAAAACCACAAAGTGGGAGATATTATTGCACTGATTCTTGTGCATATATTTATTTGTTATATTTGCCCTACATCCTGACCAGCCAGACTTGGTGTGCTCTAAATTACCTATTATTCTTTCCAAAGCACATATTCTATTGGCACTGAAAGCTGGGTTCAGTTGACTCCTTTAGGGGGGTGATTTTTAACCTTACCATGGAAAAAAATCAGCACGTTCAGTATATGATAACAAAATTTATCTTTTCTTTACCAACAATTCTCCCCAGAGTTTGAAATCACTGCCATTATTTCAAGAAGCATATAAACACAAATAATAATAACCCTGCATATAATTTCCTTCTTGAGTTTCATCCACCTTGTTGGGCAGGAATCAAAACTTCTATGGATGTCTTCTTGCTTTGAAAGTCTGTTCATATTAATTTTTCACTCCTACACAACACTTGGATGTCTTTGTGAAGTTTGCCTAGTTTATACCCCCTCCCTCTCTTCAAACCCTTAACATCCTTCTTTTGTGCCTGGTAATTTTCCATTCTACCAATAGTAGTCACCTACAAAAAAGATAAAAGAGAATTGGTTCTCTTTTCCTTGGAAAATCTCAGTAGTATAACTGTTGTCCAGTAAGCATAATTTAGTATGTCACTAAGCTCAATCTTCTCATTGTATCAAGCCCATAAGAAAAAGACAAGATGCTGTAAACAGACTGTATGTACAGTCTGGAAGAATATGTCACAATTTTGTTTGTTCATACCATGACTAGAATTTGTAAGAAAAAAATTTGTCAGAAAATTTATTAAATATTCACTGGGCAGAGGGTGATGTTACTATTTTGGTGATTCATTAGTGTTGCAAGCTTGCAATGAAATTCATCCTAAAATCTCCCAAACTGGTTCAGTGCTGAAGCTGGCTCTGAGGCTCAGAAACCTTAACCTTCTCTCACACTTATAAGTAGGGCATAGATCAGGCCCTGTGTCCTACACTAGTCTCTCAGAACTCCTCATTACTTTCTGTTATACTCATTACTGTCATTGCTGGCTATTTTTGCACTCCACTTATCTCTAAACAACCTTTATTTCAAAATATGCCAAATCCAAGTGCATAAAAGTACCACAGCGAATTTAAATCATGGGGTTTTGACTAGAAGCATGGGAGGCCATGTGTGACAAGAGATAGTACAGTAGCAATCGAGGTCTGTTTTGATCACTGCTCTTCCAATCCAAATGCAGCATATTCTTATGTGCTATATACATCCCACTAAGTGATGAGGTAAAGCCCATATACATACCCACAGACAAGTTCAGAGAGACAATGACAGGAGGGGAATGCCAACAGTGTTCTTCCAGGCTACTTCCAGACCCATCACAGTGGCCATCAGCCCCTCAAATACCCATCTGCACAAGCCCAGAGGAGAACAAGGGTACAATGTCAGGCAGGAATCCAAATTAGAGATTCCCAAGGAACAAAGCCCCTGTCCGGGCTGTTCCCTGGGCCATCCCATTAGAGTGCCAAACCCAGTGTCAAAACACAAAAACCATCACTGCAGGTCATTGGGAGCAGCTCTCCAGATCACTTTTGGATTATGGGGCCACTGCCTAGGGGTGTGACTGTTTATAAGAGGCAGGAAAAAGCAGTTCTGGGCCATTCTTATTAAGTGAGATTTAAGGGAAGAACCAAAGGCAGAAGGGATTTAGGTCATTTTGGGAGGAATGAAAGTTGGAGAAGAGGAGTAAGGGGATGAAAAAGATCAGTAAATAATTTCCTGGTCAGTGCACTTGTCTGGCCATGCTGTGGCAAGGAAGGGATTAGATTTACTGCATTTCCTTCAACCCAGACTCCCTGCTCTCTGTGCACCTGTGAGTATGAGGGTCCCACAGCAGAATCCAGAGCCACAAGACAGACATCCTGTGTGCCCATGGTGCCAGGAAATTGAAGGATCTAGTGAAGATCAAACTTGATCAGCCCCTGAGTATCTTGGGGAGTTGAGTGAGCCTGTACAGGACAGTGCAGGGTGTCAGAATGCCTGTGTATCTCCAGGGGTGAGAGCACACAGCTGTCAGCTATGGGAGCTGAGAAATCCTGGGTGGTTCTCTCTGTGTCAGCAACTGGAGAGGGGCTATGGCCTTGGGGCCTTCTATGCCAGCAGCTGTGGAGACTGGGCAAAGTGTCTGAGAACAGGTGCCTCAGGGATCCTGCTTTCCTATTGTTCTTATGTGTATAATTTCAGCAGTGGCCTTCCATTCTGCCCAGCCATAGAAGGAAGTAGGATGAGGCTGCTGGTGTCATGTTGGTTTGAATGGCACTGGTTGTGTCTCTGATCTGTGTGCCTGGCCACGTGTGAATGTGCCACACGTGTATATGTGCATATGCTGTCAATACTGCACCAGGAGAGGGTTAGATTGGGTATTGGGAATTTTTTTTCCACCAAAATATTAGTCAAACATTGGAATAGGTTACACAGTGCTTTGGAGAAGTCTCCATCTCTGGACGGATTTAAAAGACATGTGGATGTGGCATTTCAGGACATGGTTTAGTGGTGGACTTGGCAGTGATGGACTCAATGATCTTAAAGGTCTTTTCCAATCTAAACAATTCTACGATTCTATGATTATACATATATTTTTGCATGAAGACATTTGTGTCCATGTATGTATACAGTGTATATGCCTGCTTTGTAGGCACCTACGTGCTGGGAAGAGGTCTTCATTCTCACTACTGGTTGCACCTGGGTGCAGGGAGTAGCAGCACGCTCACCTGTCTTGGACAGATGGACAGACAGACACTTAGGCAGATATGTATGTACCACTTGTATATAATGGTACTTTTCTCTCAAAGAATGTGAGTTTTGGAGAGCCAAAAGAGAGAACTGTAAATAGTTGTGTTCAGTGATATCTTCATGCCAGATAAGGCTGAGGGGCTGAGAGTCAGGATCATGGTTATATCCCAGCCTCATAACCTCTTGTTTGAAACATTATGCCAGTCTCTCACTATGGTAACAGAGTTGAACAAGGAAGAAACCTTTATTCTTGCTTTTTCGTAACATGTTAAGGTCTGCTCTTTTCCTTTTGCTAGCCACGTACTTTTTGCCATCTTTCCACAACCACAAGAGCTGGAATATATGCATATTTTAATGTAGACTGAGCTTCCATAATCTCATAACTCCAGGAGGATTTAACATAATTCTCAAGTGATTATTTCCAGTGCCTGTCTTTGCAGGTGGTCATTGATTTCCTGAGCTTCAGCAGAGTGAAATTGATGTCTAGTCTACACTAGTAAAAGGTTTACTGGAATAGATATATCTCTCAGTACAGCTAATACTGGCAAGCACTCTATTATGGATGCAGTTCTATTGTGGAGGAGAGAAGTAAAAGGTTTTCATCCAGGGTTTTTTTTTTTTTTTCCTTTGGAAGGCTTTTTGCTAGCATAGAGATGTTATTCAAAATTTCACCCCTAAATGATATCTGTAAGTTTTAGTCATAAATCTGGCTTGATTTCTCTCAGTCTCACAATTCCTCACATGGAGCTGGAAAACAGCAATAAGAACAGACAAATTGACTTTAAATTTGCAGAAGGGCAGCAATGTTCTTTGCTCCCAGTGTGAAAAGACAAGCAGAACAGGGATTCACCCTTGGCCTGAGTGTGGAAATCTTTCTCCAAATGCATGTCACCTGGCTCCTAGGTTTATATGAAATTTATGGCTTATATAACTTCAGAAATTGGGCAAACCTCTCAAATATCTGTGTTGTTCTCAGTGAGAGAGCACTGTGACAGGTAACACAACAAAGACACAGTGGGGGGTGTGAGATGGGAGGAAACACTGCCGGAGTTGCATCTGAGGAGCAGAGCCACTTGGAGGAGAGGATCCTCTCATCTGGCAGGAGCAGCACAAAGCACTGTGACCTCTCCATCTCCATGTTCCTACATAGGAAACATCAAGAAGGCAAGAACAGCACAGCCTCAGGAACCTTGACATATTCTTTTGGTGTATAGCATGCTAAAGAGAAAATTTAAAGTGCAGCAATTAATTCTGACACACTCTCTGTTATGCCATGATCAAGACAGGAGCTTCATCTAAGCAGAGGAGCTCATACTTGGCTGATTATTGATTCTAACCCTTATCATGCCTTTGCCTGTCATAGCTTCTGACTTGCTGGACACAAATGGCTGGTATAGGTAAGCCTGGTTATAATGTGATATGAAATTTCTTCTTCTATGGTTTAAATTTAAAACTGATATAGGAATTAGGAGTTGTGGAAACGGCAAACATAAGGTTTATCCTTACTTAAACATTCAGGGCATATCTGTCCTCAGAAATAATTAATAATGCTGTACAGAAACCACATTGGGAGAGTTACTGAGGTTATTATGTGGATTAAATGCCTCTTCTTTGTCTGAGCCTTTTGATCTTTCTGTTGTGCTAAACAGCTACACAACAGGATAGTTAATGATTGGGGTCTATATAAAATCTCAGGCTCACAGGTCACTGAGTCTGTGGGTAAGAAAAGCCAGGGAGAGAATATTAGAGGGGCTGGCATTGCTCCTGGATCCAGAATCTACCTGAGCTAGTTTTCAGTCTTCTTTCTTGAGAGGTGCTGGCAGGACACCTGTCACCAGAGAGGACACAGAAAGCATCCAATGCACTTGTACTGAATTTCTGCATCAAGTTGAATGTCCACATTACAGAAGTTATGCTTTAAATTGCAAACCAGTTCTAATGTACCTGCACGAGTAATTTCCTGTCTTATCTTCAGTCCTGGAGAGTTTGCAAGATGCTATATTTTAGGTAAGGGCCATGGTTAGATATTAAAGGGTTTTGCTTCATTTTGAGTGGTTTTTTCCCTGTGTTTTTTGGCTGTTATTTGCTTTTTTTTTTGTTTTTGTTTTTTTTTTTTTTTTTCTGAGCAGACATGTATGTGCAGCTTAAATTACAGAATCCTGTGAAATGTATAAGTTGAAAACTAAAATGTGTAAGTTGACACTAAAAGCAAACCTAACTCTATGACATAACTCTACTTTCTTTTGAAAATCAAAAATCAGCCTGGAAAGCTGTAAATTCTTCATGCACTTGTCACCATGCCAATAATTTCTAAGTATTTCTTAGTTTTGACCACTGAAGAACACAGTATGCATTTAAATCATTACCTAAAAACACTATGTAAAAGGTAGAGATGCAAATGGAATGCTTTCCTTTGGAAGAACATTTGCTGTGATTTTTCAACCAATACTTTTGCCTGGACCTAAGTTAGGAAAGTCACTGCATTGTAGTGTACTCAGATTTATTTTTTAATAAGAGACAGAAACAACATTCTGTAGCACTACATCCATTATGTGTCTAATGAAAAATCAATAGCAGCTGGGTACCTTATTCCAAGAACTGCTTTTAGAAATTCTACCCATGGGATATTTGTGAAAGGTGGGTTTAGTGTCTTAATTCCCACAAAGTCTGTAATTCCGGCTTGTTTTGACTTGTTTGGCATTCATTACAATACCTATAAAAAACTTTTTAAATTGTACTCATAAAAATTTAGTAAAGTTTTATATGCATTACAATAAATACAAAACAAGAAGAATCTATGGACTGTCTCTCATATGTACCATAAAGGGAAACTAAAAAAAAAAAGCTCTGATAGCAGGTTGTAAATAAATGGTATTCGTTAGCACACACACTAATCAGTATTATGTTATTATAGTACTGTAATTCTCTGGATATATGGAGTTGATTCCCCTCTTATTTGCACTATAAGTATTTACTTAAGTAAGTGCAGGTTGAGGGATTTACATATTTTTGAACTCCTGCATGTGAAAAGAATACCTTTCTCAATGCATACATGTATTTTCTGCAATTAAATAGATTTTTAAAAGAGCAAAAGTAATAGAAATCTCCACACATAGAGTCAGTATCTCTAAAATTAAAGTCTCATAGCTATTAAATGAAACAAATTAAGTTTTAGGCCAGAATAGATAACAAAAAACCCCAAAAAGCCCATGTACAATAGCAGTCTGGTTTTTGTTCTTATCAAGAAAGAAACATAACCTGACATTTATTTGTCTTACCTCATTAAAATGTCTTTATACAGATTGTTAGCAGAAGAGTAATTTTTAGACATTTTGCTTTGAGCAGTCAATGATTAAGAGCAAGGTACCTACAGTTCTTTTTTCTGTTATTTTTAGGGCTTGTCCAGAGTTTCCTGCATTATATAAATTATTCTGCTGCTCTTGTACTTTTCCAGAACATTTCTTTGAATCTTCTGACTAAATTTTGACTCTGTGATCAAAAAAGTAAAATTGTTGCAAGTGGGAACATATACATAATCTTCCATTCATTTTGTCTATCAGCTTATTGTATTTTAGATTTTCTCTGGTCAGCAGAGATAAAAAGAACACTTAAATAATAAATACATAAGGCTAAAATTCCATGAAAAAATGCATAAGGGACATTAAATTTATATGCCAAAAACCAGTGTTATGTGAAGGCAATATTTATAAAAAGGTGAGAACCATTTTGCAACCTTGAAACTTGAAAGCCTGGGGGTTTTTTGCTAAACCTAGCAACTCAGCAAAACTTGCCAAGTGTAATTTAAAGTCACAATTTTAAAAACTGCCATGGCACAGTGACATCCCTGTGGAGCAGAAGCTGGAGACAGTGGGGATTCCCATAGGGAGGTCAGGGCTGGACCCCATGGCCAGGGCTGGTGCCAGAACCCCAGTGAGGGGCAGGAGCTGGGGAGGACATGGAGCAGGAGCATCCCCAGCATCAGGCACCTCGTGGAGGTCAGGGATGTCAGTATAATATCATTCAGTGCAGTACCCCAGTGCCAGCTGATGATCACTGGGAAGCACTGCTGCCACTGCAAATACCTTAGAGAAGGTACAGCTGCCTAATTGAAACCTCTTCTAAGGAAGAATTTTCAATAAAATACCCACAAAAGCTACTAAAATAGCATGTCTATAGCATACACTGTCAAAAAGATGCGTGAGCCAACCATATATGAGCTGGCTTTAAGCAACAATAGTAATCTAGTCTAAGGAGTGCTGAGTTTAGCTGGGATAAGAAATCAGATAAATTAGCTCATTATGAGCTTCCCAGTGTGCTCGGCACCAGTGTATGCACCTGAGATGCTGTACACAGATGTAGCTCAGTTGAGTATGATATATCATTTGTTTGTTTAGCTTCAAGCATGTAGGAGGGTGTTTTTATGCACTTAAAGTTCAGAAGGTACATAAATCTGTGCAGAGCATGGACTGCCACTGGGTGGGTCTTCCTTCCAGTACTCAGGACACCGAAAGGGCAATTTAATAAATTTGCATGTTTCAAAAAAATAATGTAAAATAAAAGGAATTCTCTGTGGGCTTCATCTGAGTTTCATGATAAATTGTTGGTCATAAGCTCGTAGCTGCTCAAGCTTTCTCCTGATTTTATTTTTTGCTAAGAACTCTAAAGGAATTCTGCTGTACCAAGTTATTCAAATTTAGAACATAATAGAAGCATAAGCTCTTATCCAGCAGCAACCATATCTCCCTGCATTAAAATATCTAACACTATTTGCTCAATCTCCAATTTACATTTATCTACTCAAACACAAGAAAGGTCTGCAGGCTAAAAAAGAGAAAAGCATTCCACGGCTCTGACATGCAGAGCACACATACAGAATAGAGTCCTTTTTCCTGTAATGGTCTGCATTTGTCTACTAATGATTCTGACAAAACCAAATATAACCCAGCCCAGGACCTTAAAATCTGATTTGAATAAATTTAAAGCAGGAGTGGCGCGGATGCTCGTTATTATTCATAGCTCCACTGGGCATTGCTTTGCCTCTCTGTGCTCCATTTTCAGAAGACCTAAGATTCAAATTAGATATTTTTGCCATGGGTTTTAACATTTGAGAATGTTATTTATGCTAACCAGAGTAACCATCTCGAATACTGCAATCCCCCTGATGCCTCATGCCACACAGCCTTAGATGTGCCCTTGTGGCAGAGGAGACTGGTGGCATCGTGCTGCACTGGAGATGTGGCCAGCAGGTGGAGGGAGCTGATCCTTCCTCTGAGCTCAGCCCTGGTGAGGCCACGCCTGGAGAACTGCGTCCAGTTCTGGGCTCCTCAGTACAAAAAAGACATGGACATACTGGACAGCATCCAACGAAGGACCACTGAGATGATGAAGGACCTGGAACATCTTCCATGGGAGGAAAGGCTGAGCAGGCTGGGACTGTTCAGCCTGGAGAAGGCTAGGGGGAATCTCATCAATGTATATAAAACACATGAAGGGAGTGGGCAAAGATATATCCAGGCTGCCTGTGATAAGACCAGGTGCAATGGACACAAACTGGAACACAGGTTTCCTCTGAGCTTCAGGGAGAGTTGGTCCTGACATAGAAACTTTCACCTCAGAGGTGCTACAGAACTCACTATAAATCCACATATAAGCTTATCATTTTTAATAAATATAATTTACATGCAGGTGATTTTCTTTTATCCCAGATGCATTCTGTACTTGATAACATGGATACATGTTACAGTATGTTTCACTCTTTTATCAGGTCTACAGGAAAAAAAAACCAAACCAAGAGTTAAACCTAAACTCCAGGGCTGCTGCTCAGTGCCACAGCTGTAAGTGTGCTCTTCATCTTCCCTGCCAAAACCCACTAGAAGCAGTTACACCCAGATTTTGGACTTAATCAATATGACATATTTTTTCTGCCCTGGTGACACAATATGGAAAGATCCCCTTCTTTCTGTTAAAGGTCATCGGAAAGGTGATGTTCTGTTATTCATTATGATAAATTGGGTTAATTGGCTTCAGATCACATTGATTCCTGATATCACCATGATATAATTTCATTAGGGAGTGTTCAAGAACTGCAGTTTGCAGGTCCCTGTTTGCAATGCAGGGGTTAAAGACATTTCTATCCTCTGAGGGATTTGGAACATCTCATTAAAAATCAGTGGAAGGATGACCTGTGGTTTAAGGCTAAAAATCTGTTTTACTGTCTGATTGGGTTTTATATAAAGTTCCACATAATTCTAGTTAAACCTCGATTTGTAATGCTATGGCAAATTATCATTCAATTAGACTTAACTCTCCCTGAAATACCCATACATAGGAGATACTGGAGATTCCTGAAGAAAGGTGCACAGGGTATGGATCATGTTCTGTTTATGAAAGCAGATGGACATTTCATTACAAATCAATAGGGTATAAGTGATGCCTGAAAAAATTATTTTAATATAGTTAATTCCCAAAAGCCCTAGCCAGAAGTAAATGCTTGTCACTAAGCCAGGTTGTGTCAGCTTTATGAATATTGAGCATTGCCTTGGCTCCTGAAGTAGGAAAGAATAACTTTTTGCTTAGTTACTGCAAGTAGGCCTACTTAATGAAAGGAAAGTATTCTTAGGCTGAATCTTAAGTACACTTAGAGGCCTCATGTTATGATCCCTTGGGATTATCACAGAACTCCAGTATCATAAAGATCACATTTCACTTCCATGTTTATATAGTTAATGCTAAAAACATGACTGTGGCTTGTTCTTTCCTTAGAAAATTTATGAGTAAATTATAAATATCAGTTGACATCAACAATTCACTTAATGAAAATTAACCTAAACTGTCCTGGAAATTATGCTAAGGCACATATAAAATGAGGCAATGATTGGTGACATCCAACCTGGTTGTATGAAGGGAAAATCATACTTGAAAAATTTGGTGGCCTTCTACAACCATGTTATACCTTCACCTTTATGGAAGATACCAGTTCTGGGGTTTTTATCTGATTTTATTTTTTTCCTGATGTATGTGTTTACAGTCTCTGGAGACATCTTTAGGTTTATAATTTTTTGAATGAGGATGTTTATTAACACCAAATTTTCTGAAATAACTTCTCAGTTTTAGCTGAGCTGAATGCTTTACAGGATACAATAAAATGTCTTTACTTGGGTTAAATTCCAGCTTTTAGGCCCGTCATTAGAAGATGTTATCTACTTAAAACTGGTTTCCTCTATCAATGAAAGGTTAATAATGTGAGTTGCCTTAGAATTGTATGGAAAGCAGTAAAAAAGATTTAGTTAGGCCATCTGCCTGGTGTGTAATTGACTTCAGCTGATATTCTCTGTGGGATGAACTCAACAAGCCATTTTCTATGTTTAAAATTGGGTCATGTTCTAAATTTTATCTTCTCTTCCTTGAAGACATGACATTGCTATCTTCTAGCTGCAATTATTTTTTCTAAGGAAAGTAAATTCTATGTTGCTGTTTCAAAGTGTTTTATTTTAAAATTAGTTCCTGAACTTTGCAGCTCAGAGAGCTTTAACTATAACATGATGGACGTCATGGTACACAGAGTTAATAAGAAGGATAAAGATGGAGTTATATTTACCAAACTTCAAAAAGATCTCAACAGAAACATTAAACCCCACACAAGTTTTTTTATATTAGAAGGATATACTAATTACTTACTTTTGTCTTACAACATTGTGTATTTATGAAATTACTTTAGAGCTTTGAATGGAATAAATTCCAACATGAATATTGTAACATATTCACATGTAACCCTATTCAAGCAAGTGAACCATGTTTGGTGTCTGTGGAGGGTATGAAAGTTTTCCACTACATAGCAAGAGCCCAGATCTGCTTACAGAAGTTTAGTACACTTTCAGCCCCATTATTGGTCCATAGATTTCTCAGTAGGAAGGTAATATTTAGGACAGTTTGTCTGAGCTCCTGGATATTTCAGGCTAAAGACCTTTACCTGCAAATTTTAACTACTAAGGAAGAATGCTGCTGAGAAATCCTTTGAAGTTTATTCCAGGTGTACAGGCTTCAATAAGGTGAAATTCTAGTTGGTAACTAAAAAAACCCCAATTATTAAACTTAAGCTGAAGAAGTCATCTATCTCCACATCTGAGAGTGTTTATAGACCCTTCTATGTCCTTTGTGATCCAAATGACAAAAAAAACCATTCAAACTGTTAGCTCTTGAAAACTGGTGAAAATCAGACATGTGAGCCTACAGATGTCCAAAGATAAACAGTCCCTGCCAGTACCCAAAGTGGCATTACACTAACTCCAGCAGAGTTTTTAAAGGTCTGTCAGGACCACATACATTCCTGGTGTAATTTAGATTAACAGTAATTCAGCAGTTTCAGAGAGAATGCAAAATTAATCAGAAATAGTCAGCATTCACATTGTACTTAGAATATTAAGCATTTAACTTTAGGGCATTACTGAATAAAATGAAATATTATTTTACACTCATGCACTTTTGCAGATTATCTAATGAAGCAACCCCACAGAAATCTTTTCCTCGTTATAAGGAAATATTGATATTTTATTGCAAAGCAAAAATGATATTTTCAAACTTCCCAAAATATCATAGTCCTGATTTAGATATTTCTCATTTTTGAAAATTGTTTGAGAAAGTCTCTGTATTTATCTCAAATGCCAAAAAAGGTTTCAACTCTCCATCACCTCAGCTGGAACATGTTCAAACAGCAACAAGTTATCTTCCTTCGTTATCTTCCTATAGCTCTCAGTTCCTATATATACAGATAATATTTAAATTATTTTCCTAATGCAATCATATTTTTATCATAGTCAGATCAGAGTGTATCAAGTAATTTTCATAACTTAGGCAGCAGAATTTTTAGTGAAAAAAACTCCAAGCCAGACCACTGGTGGCATAAATGTAAGGTGAAAAATTGATGAGCATGGCAAGGAACTCAAGGAAATCTAATTTTTCATTAACATTCATAATGCAGCATCACTTCCAATATACTCCAGCCTAAAGGACTAAACTGAAGGTATTGTTAGCCCTGCTTATGCTCTATCCTGGGGGCCCAGAATAGAATCAGACTCCCTTGGCATCAATGCTTATATATCCTGGGGAGGGCAGGCAGGAAGGAAAATATCACCATGCAAATGAATTCTTATTTTACCAATTACATCCTAAGTTTGTTACAGACAATCTAAACATCTCTTTGAGGTTTTTTTTTTGCTGGCCATGGGTGAGGAAAATGCTTTGCATTCATTCTGTGCTGTAGTCATGATTCAGAAATCACTATTAAAATGAACAATCTCTTTATGAGATGTTGAAATATAGACCAGACAGAGAATGAGGATTCACTAATGCATCTAATAGGAGGAATTGGATGGTTGATAAAGACAGGCAGATATCTAGGGCTGCCAACATAATTTTGGGTGTTCCTGCATGTGCTCCCATGCACAAACCTCCCCTGTGCATCTGCACCACTCCCACCCCAGCCTGGTCAGCTGGGATGGATAAAACTCATGCAGTGTGAGTGACACTTGGCCAGTTTAAAGCAGCCATCCCAGCTAATCTCATTGAACTTCCATTCTCCAGCCCTGTTTCTTGTCTAGATACCTTTCAGTCATCACGTCCGACTAATAAAGATGACCAACCATAAGTGATGGTAAAAGTTATATAAGTACAGCCCAGCCTCTGTGATAAGAATAAATGGAAGAGAATCTTAAAATAGCAAAGTAGTACTAAAGCTAGTACACTAAAATGATGATGGAGTAACATGTTTATGTGCATCAGTGTAAAATGCTGGGGTGCCCAGCATTTTAGTACTCCTTCTGTTGCAATTACAGTGCAAATAAAACTTTACTGACTCAAAATTTGTACACCACACTCCGTTTTGCTGCGCACAGAAAAGCTATTTTGCAGAGTTGGCTTTTCTTGGTAAATTTTCTAAACTACACTTTCTCCTTGGCATTATTATTATTAGAGCTTCTTGCTTCTGACAACTGTATTTCTTTAATCATAGCTTTCAGAACATCAAATTCTCAAGGAAAAAAAAAAGGTTCAGTCTATTTTTAATGTTCACATCTGGATGCACATGTCACACTGCAATATGCTGCTCTGAAGTGTGTGACACTTCCAGCAGAAACCTACATATTGTGTTTGTCTTAAAGCTGCCCAAATTAACAGTGACCCATCCATCCACATAGCCTACTTTTGGTAGTGCACAGACTCTCTTACACTTAATTATCCCCATGCTCTTGTGGGCAGATTTGGCTCTTGCAGGATGGTAGTATTTGGAATGTCAGCTAAAAATGATGCTTAGGAGCTGGGAGAAGGTGAATAGAAAAAGTGAGTGACTCTGTTGCTGTGATAATCAATTTTATTAACTTTGCACTCTGAGGAACACCTACACTTTTAGAAGCACTATTTTCTGCCAAAATCTTTTACTTGCATCTCTCAGGAGACATTGCAAAACAACATTCTTTGTCAGATTTGAACAGCGATGATTGACTGTGAAATTTTTAAGGTTCATCCATGCTAGATACCTCTCTGGGGAGGAATGCTACAATCCTTTCCCTTAGACTGATTGTTACAAGTTACAGCCCCTGGGGATTTCTTTGATTTACATGGAAGGAAGATTAAATACATGTGGTCTAGAATTAGGGGGATGTAGTGCAAAAATCACATCTTGATATTTCCTCTTTGAAATGTTAAATATGCTTAAAACCTTTTCTGGTATTACAATATTCCTAGTTCAGTTTATGATAAATCACTAGGATTTTAGCAAAACCTACATGAATTAGTGTGTGTGAACTCCTGCATGCCTGGTAAAGTTTCTTGTTGTAAACCTTGCTGCTTGTGTTTGTACCCCTTTGACTGAAGAGTTGTGAAGTGAATACATAGGTGACACAAATTTTTGAAGTAAACATTGTCAGAACATCTGTTTTGTACCAATACCAAATGCTGCAAGAAGAAAAGACAATGCATCCATTTAATGGAATAATCACACCCCGGGGATTATACTTCACTAATTGATAGTCTGTGTCTTCAAACTCAAAACATCAGGTCTCACATTAAACAAATTCCTTTAGTCTTTGCTATACAGCAAAAATCTCTGGGACCTTTTTAGAAATAGCCTTCAAAATTTTTGCTGTTCTCTTTTCATATATTAGAGGTACAATGGAACATTTGGATTACTCAAATTCTTTTCCCTACCTCTGCCTCATGATGGGGTTTTATGTGTCCAAAATAAAATTCTTAAATGTGTAATGCAGCTTAAATTTATAATCTTCTCAATGTCTTTTTATATGAAGGATATGAAGGACATTCCAAAACTCCACCCAGTTTGTTATAACTTTAAAAATTTTAATTACATTTCAATTAATTAGTGGGAGAGTTAAATAATGAGCTCTCTGCAAAGGCATGTGAAACTTTGCTCTCTGCTGTGGTTTTTTTTTTTTTTTTTTTGTTTGTTTGTTTTTGTATTGTAAGAGAATAGCATATGCTATATTACTTAAGGGACATGACCTTATGATATCTTTGAAATTAATTTCATGTATAAAGCAAAAATTCATGGGTTTAGGTGAAAGCTGAGATAGTATCTGGCTTCTAAGGATTGTTAACAAAAAACCCAAGGAAATGTCTGTTGCTTCAAACAGGCTTTTCCTCTGAGGTTTTAAAATCCTTTGAACCTGCAGATAGAAGTTGAAAAAATCATCTGAAAGTTGTAATGATAGAGACTGATACATCCTTGTTTCTCTAACCCTTTGCTATGTCGTAAGCCTCATGCAGCTTCATGGAGTTATACATGATATTTTTGATGTGGCACAGCATTTTACAAAAAATCAAGATTTACATAAACTCGGGTCATCATCAAAAATTAATACATTGCAACATTACTAAAAAAAGAAGTGTGACATGTGACAATGTGACACACTGTGATATATCCTAAGGTGACATGAATGTTAGCTTGTTTACTTGTTTTACCAGTGTTTTCAAGAAAAGACATCACAAATTAAATCTTCACTGGGTCAAGGCTATGCCAGTCTGTCCCCTTTCCTGTAGAATGAATGGTTTCAGAATGGACTATTCTCAATCTTACCTTAACAGTTACTATTTCAGTGCTGAATATCCACAATGACAGACAATTTCTAAGAAGTATTACAGAGATAATGTTTCCTCCCACAGTGAGACATCATCATGTTAAACTCTTTAGCACTACTGTGATTAAGTGAGCATAATATCCTGCATAGTCCTTGATTTTATCTCTCTTCAGTTTTCTAGTGGCAAATGTGTATTTTTAATCATGTGTTTTAAATCTGATTTCTAAACATTTGTGTTCTCTATTTCACAATGTCAAGGAGCCAGCTCCCACTTCAGTATGTCACAGCATATCCCTTCAAAGTAGATAAAAGACTTAAACTGCAAAATACAGACCTAAACATAGCTTTCAAAACACCTCAGATTTCATTCACAGTTGGAAAAGTTAATTAAATATTTGAGGAAACAAAATATGCAGCTGGGTTTAGGTTCTGACCCAATCAATTGTCTTCTCTTTTCCCATTCATCCAAAGTCAGTGAACTTTTCTGTGCAAATATTTCTCTCCATTACCTGCTCAGTAACAGTGTGCTGGGCTGAAGGTCCTTGCACATTCCAATATGTGTACAATCTATTCAATTTTACTGTGTCTACAAATGTAATGAACTCACTGTTGTTTTTTATTCTATCATTTAAATTGTTAATGAAAATATTAAATAACACCCCTGAACCTATGACAGGCTCTCTTTAATCTCTTTATCAAACTAGTCTGTCCAATTAAAGATTGGAAAAAAATGGTGCAAATCTGGGGAGTGGTTCTACCAGTTTTGTTAATAATGGTACAGTTTAGTACCATTATTATGGTATTTGTACCCTCTCTGGCCCATTTATGGGAATGCCATTGCATACAATAAGAAATGCATCTCTAAGTTAAAGCTTTTGAACTCTGCTCTTCAGCAACCCACTAAGCTATTTGTCATGTTACAAGAATAAATTGAGTTAATTTAACACAATTTTTTAAAAATCTTTTTGGTTTTTTCTTTTATTCAGTGTCACATTATTATTGTCTAGGTACTCACAGTTGCATTATATAATCTGTTTGTTTTATCCTAGGGCTACACTGAAGTAGTCTGGCCTGTATGTCTCAAGCTCTTACTTTTGTCTGCTTTTCAAAACAGATTTTTTAGTACCTTCTGCAAAAATCACATTATCTTTCAAGAATTATAAAACAGAGTTAAAGTCCTCACTAAACATGCAGGAAAAGGTCAGACAAAATACATACAGTTAATAGTAGTAGTAGCAGCAGTAGAAGTAGTAGCAGTACTATTAGAAGTAGTAGAAGTAATATTGAGTGTACAACAAAATTAAAATAGGAAATTGAGTGAAGGTGCCTTCCCCATCCTCTGCCAAGTATGCTGAGGAGAAATATGCTCACATTGACATTTGTTTTGAATTAAAGCAAGAGGAAAAACAACTGAGAGTAAAATAATTATATGTTAGATTTTTTGCTGAAGTGATCATGCTTTGGATTTTATCTTATTTTTTTTATGAATGTCCCTTTCCATCATTATTTCAAATATTTGAATTTAGTGTTTTGATAGGCAATGCATTCCTAAGCATTCTGCAAAATACTAACTTTATTTCTAAATTTCCAAGACATAAATGAAACTAAATTTTGAGATCACCAAACCCCATTAAAGAGTCTCTTCCTTTTTCTATTCTGCTCTACTTTCTTCTTATCAAAAGCAGTTTCAAACACTCTTCCAACCTCGATGATATTGTTATTAAACTTAAAGAAAGCAGAATGTTCAAAAGTTGTCATCAGATCTAGAGGACAGACCTAAGTTAAGAAAAACAACCAGTGCACCTGAGGTATTGCAGTTTGTTTGATCTGTCAAAGATTGCACATAGTCAACTAAAAGCAAGCCAGAGTCGATACAGGAGCTCAAGACATCTCTCTGGAATTTTACCTGCCTTGTCCTGAACTTGCAATCAATCAGAAACAACTTCTTTTTTTTTTTTTTTTTTACTCACAGGCAGCTAAAATGTAATGTTTAGGGGGTTATAAGGACTCTTGATTATAGGGATTTTTTTTTTTTTTTTAGCTTTGGGGATAAAGGAGTTTATCTACAATGTTATGAGCATTTCTTGCTCCCTTCTGATGTATGTGAAACCTGAATAGATTCAGAAGAGACTAAAAATTCACTGGAAATACAATGTGTTGGAATGCATATGTCTTTTACAGTCCCAGTTATGAATAATTTCCTGTTTTTCCATGACTGTGTTCCTGAAAGTCAATTCACTTCTCCTGTCTGTTTGGATTATACACCCTTCCAGACAGGGACTGACTTTCACCATGCATTTGTGCAGCGTCATGCACAGTAGGTCTCCAGGTGCTATTGTAATCAAAAGGATGAATTATTAACTTGTTCCACTATTATACATTCAGCAAAGTTTGTTTGGCCTCCTCAGCCAAACCTATGGATGAAGTGGGTGTGTCTGCAACTTCCACCTAAAATGCTTTTTAAACGAATCTCATGAACTTAAAAATAACAATTTGGATATGCACTTCTTTGCATCCTCAGTTTCAGGTTTCCTTGTCTTCCTTTTCTGTATGAATATCAATAACAATTATTATTAATATCGTGGGGATGGTGTTTTTTCTGTTCTTATGCATAGCTTCAATTAGCAGTAATAGGTATTTGTGTGCGAATTGAGAGAGTAGATATAACTTTATTTCAAGTAAATTACATGTAAAGTTACTCATGCCACGAAAGCAAAGATTTAGAGTATGCTTCGTTATGGACTACAGCTAGTTATTTAAAGAAAATTTCATTTCATACTAACCCATATGACATACTATACAGCCTTTAAGACTGCAGAGCTAACATATAAATTGAAAAAAATTTTAACTTGAATATTTTCTCCCACTGCGGGAGATTTTCAAATGCTTTATTTTACTTCTACTAAAAAAGATTTTAACCCACTTTTTAATAGTATTCTCGCCACTAAAGCAGAAAGCAATGAAACAAAGCTGGGAAAGGGAGTTTTTTATTTGTCAGTATCAAGAATAGTGTGGATTTTTAAGAAGTGCTTTTTTTTCTTTCCTGGACAGTGAGTAAAATTACAAGCCAGTTTTCTTCCAACTGGCACATTATATGGCAATTGCTTAAAGCAAATGAGAAGCTGTTTTTTAGATCAGGACACTGAGCTCAAGTGGAAGTTGTCAGATTTAGTAAAGCAGAATCATCATAGGGAAGAAATTTTGTGTCTCTCTTTCCAGTGGTGCACCTGTTTGTAACACATACTTTGTTCAGCAAATGCCAGCTTGCCAACAACACTTGCAATGAACTTTAATTGTGTGCTTTAGTAGAAAGTCTTAATTTTGATCTGACTCCCTTCAGGTAGCAATGAGTTGACTCACATAATCACACCTCCCTGTAGCAGATAAAAATAACCACCTTGATTTTCCCTCCTTCCTCACTTTTTAGAAAATGGTAGTATTTTTATGAGTTCATTCTCACAGTGAGCAGGGATCTATAAGCTTTGCAACATAAGATGGTTCTGCAATAACAGCTATTTCTACACCATTATAGTAATTAATCACAGAAGGAGCTACTGGAAAAAAATTCTATAAATTTGAACATATAATTGAATTTTTATTGCTTTTAAACTGAAGTATTTAGACCTTGAGAAAATCAAGCAGGGAAAAAAACGTTCCTCTTTGCCTCTCCTTCCTTCTGTGCTTTAGACAAAGCTTGGCAGAGCTCACAAACTAAATGGGAGCTGATTTAATAGCTCTTTATTTCAGTTTACCTCCTAAAGAAGAAGGAAAGGTCACTTAAAAATTATTTTCTTAACAAAATTCACTGGAGCTGAGTTGGGATACCAAGCGAAGTCTTTCACATCCGAAGGTAGCACTGGCACATTGCAGAGGAAGTAATCCATGTGCTCAGCAGAGGAGTTCCTAAGCTGCCAGTTGTGCTCACTGGCATTAGCAGAGGACAACAGATGAAGATGAGGGAAGTGCAAGTAAGTCAGCTGGCAAATTTGACCCAATCAGAAAAGATGGGACAAAAAGAGCCCTTCAGGTTTATTAAAACATCATATGTGATGAATAAAAACTTCAGTGTATTTTTTCTCCTCTCTCTCTTTATTTTTTTTTTAAATTTTGTAAAGAAAGGGCTTGTAATAAAATACAAAAAAAAATTACTCCAAAAATACTTCAAACCCCAGCTTTTGAGATCGTAACAAGTAAAGTCTTTAATTAATTTTTTTTTTCCCCCCTTTGGGAAATTTCTTCCAAATTCAACAACAATTTTGAAAACTTTTTCAGACCACCCAACTTACACTTTTTGAAATAAACTAAAATATTTGTTAATATATTATGTCTTCCTACTTAGACATCCTACTGTTGGATAAAAGGAAGATCATAGGTGTGATGAAGGTAATACAAGATTTATGAGACTACTTTCTCTTCCTTCCCCCCTGGAATATTCTTTTGAAAATAAGTCTTTAATTCTTATGTTCATTAAAAACAATGAATCACTAGACTCAACATTGAAAATTTTAAGCACAAGGAAAGAAGTGAAAAGGCGGTGAAAAAAAAAAAAAATGGAGCCCAAATAGTCATAAGTCACATTCTTAGTTTCACCTACAGGAGTCAAACATGAATTATGATTTCTGGCATAAATATTAGACCCAGTCTTCTTGGTCATCTTGAGTCAGTTGGGGTGGTTGCATTGAGCTTATCTGCAAAGGTGCAGGTAAATCTTCCAGAAGGTTCTCTATACCAGCTAACCTAAAGTGCTTCCTTTCCTAGGTCAGTGTTGTGGGAGATATTTCACAGAGTACAGCTCCTGCATGGCTATGAGAAACAGCAAACCCTATTTTCTCACCTTACCCACAGTTATGTTACTTCAGGGATTCCTTTCCAATGCTGTCAAGAGATGGTGAATAAATTCTGTTTATGGATGGCTGTTGCCACACAGAAGCAGAAACCATTAGAGGGTTGTTCATCTCCTATGCCTTTAAGACCGACCTTAGTGCTGAGCTAATTGGGTCCTGAAAATTATATTTTTCTTTTCTTTGAGTAGAGAGGAGTAGGAAATGTCTGTTTCAAAATGAAAAAATAACTCCAAAAAAGTTCTTGTTAGATCAGATAAATTCCTTCTTTTTTCCATACTGCTCATACACAAAAATATGGGTTTATATATTGGGAATATTTTAGGATAAGTAATTACAAATGGTATCCTTTAAAAATTTAATATTTATCTTGCCACTTCTTGTGTTGCAAAGTCCTGTGGTCTATAGTACAGTCCCGTATTCTCCAAACTTGTATATTCCTAACTTGTGCAATATAGATAAGCCACATTTAAGATGACTAGGCAGTAATTAAGCCATAATATTAATAAATATATTTATATAGCATTTTTAATGAACAATCATCTATTAATAAACTTCAAATTCCCTTATAAAGCAATTTTTACTTCAGCTGTAGCTCAACCAACACACATATTTCTTCTACCACTAATTTTCATTAAACCATCCTATTAACTGCAATGATTTACATTTATAGAGAAGACCAAAGACTGCATAGCTCAACAAATATGACTTTTAAATTATAACTTTACTAGTAATAGCTGAAAGGTTTTGAGAGAACAGGGACTTCAGACTTGTCTGGCCTTGTACTGGCTTGAGGTGAGCTTAACTTATTTTAGCTGAGGTTGCAGTTTTCTAGTTATGAGGTGACTATGGCCAAATTTCTTTTAGCTTGAATTTATTTCTGTGCCACTGTGTGGGATAACACCTATTGCTAATTAAAAGAGTAAAACCAAGCAGTTATTATGGATTAAGTGAACTGTCTTTGATTGTAGGATCTCCTATAGAAGAGTAAGGGTATCAGATGACATCAGAAATATCACAGCATTTTTCACAAAGGAAAGACCTCACCATGTGAGTCAAGCAAACCCAACTTCTAGGGTAAGAAGGAGGACACATGGAACTGGGAAATAGTGGGGTAAAGGCAAGCAAGCAACTGTCAGAAAATAGGTAAAAAAAAATGTCGAGGGGAACCAAGACAGAAGAGGAAGGAACCACCACAGTCATCATATTCTTTCCAGTGAAGACACTGCCAGTTCACTGTGACCCTCTTTTTATTCCTTTATTCCTGAAGTTCACACAAACTGTTTTCCCATTACCTACGGGGTGGAGGGAGAGTGCAAATAGCACCAGGGAAAAGGGAGCTCTCATATATCTGCATCTATATCTATCTATATCCAATCTATATCTATATCCATATCTATATCCATATCTATATCTATCTATATCTATATCTATCTATATCTATATCTATATCTATATCTATATCTATATCTATATCTATATCTATATCTATATCTATATCTATATCTATATCTATATCTATCTATCTATCTATAATCTGTGTACACAGACATTTTAAAATATATATTCTTGGTGTATATATATACATATATATACTTTGTATATACTTTTTTTATATATATATATATATGCTTTTACATATATACACACATATAGCGAGCTGCACATATATATGTGTTAATCGATAGACTTTTCTCTAACAAATTCAATTTGACCAGAAGTACTCATATCATCACAGCTGGACTAATAAAAACTACCTGTTGTGGCTTGAGTAGACTGCTAATCTAAAGTAAAGTTTTTGTTTTGTGTAAAAGAGTGTTCTCTTTTGCCCATAGCAAGATTTAGACTGCAACAATTACCATTACTGAAAGAAAAGAGGAAAGGAAAATCATAAACTCTAGTTCTATTCACTACAGATTAAAAAGAGTATTTTGCTTATAGTTATAGAATTATGAATTGTATTTTAAATTGCTGGGTGAAAACAGTATCTTATGTCCCACTAAAGCATGGTTGAATTTCTTAATATAGTATCATATCTAAATTTCTTGATTTGGGCATGTCCAAAGTGAGGAAAATGGCTTCTTTTTATATATATATATTTTTTTTCAAAGTATCTGTGCTGGTTCTTCTGACTAGATTTATACCTAGGGACTGATATTCTTGATATTCTTCCACAGGCAGCTTTAAAGTCTCAGATTTTGGCAAGAGTTAATTTTGTTGAAGAGGAAATAACATTATATGATATGGATTAGCTGCAGACCCAGGCATGTATTTATGTATTTGTTTACATCTCAGTGGAACAGAAGTATTTATGTTTATATATCCATTATATGCCCATTATGTGTATATTTAGATTGTGTAATTATTTTTATAGTTTGAAGGAAAATTTGCCTGCTGCAAGAGAAGAGATGTAATACAATATTAGGTAAAATCCAAAGAGTATCCATAATATCAGATGACAGGTACATGACAGAGACTGTAACAGAGAAAAGCCAACTCAAGCATATTTCTTTTGCTGATTATTAAAATTCCACCTGCCTTCAACTCTTCTACTTCTTACTCCATTCTTCTTACAATGATGTTAAGTTACTCATTAAAAAAAAAAAAAAAAAAAAAAAGAGAGAAAGTTAGGCATTTGGAAAAGTTCATGGTTTTTTCAGATGTTTTTGCTAAATATAAACAACAAGGCATAACCTATGCCAGAATGACAGAAAAGATTTTTTGATGTCTCACTGTATAGAAAAGCAGAAACAGAAAACTGGTAATCAAATCAGTTCTTTGCAATTGCCAGAACTTGAGTTTTATAACTGTGTTCATGAATTTTCTCTTTATTTTAACTTTCCATTGGTTCACAGATGCTGCCAAAAAACAGTGGATGGCCCTTTGCCCAGGGACCTAAGGTTGTTCTCTCAGAGCTCCCAAGTACCAGGAAGGAGCTCTTCTTTATATCATGCAGCACAGCAGGCCAGTATTTAATCCATCTCCATCTCCAATAGATCACATCTAACTCTGGAGTTTAATGCAATTGTGGGCTTGGCAGGGATTTCAGAGCTCTGTGCAAGTGAGAAAGAAATGAAAAGAAGCTGAAAAGCTGCTTTCTCAAACATCCTCCTTTTGTGAAACACAAACTCCATTACATCTCCTTTTTACCTATTTTGCACAAATGTAGAAAAGTTTTGCTGGAAGAGAGATCAGAAAATGCACAGAGAACTAACTTGCATGTGTACATAAAAACAAATAAAGGAATATTAAGCATTTGACTTTGGCTGTGTACAAACAGTATAGCTCAGTATTCATGATGCGTTTCACCCTCTCAAAGCAGTGGAGGTGCACAAAGTAATTAAGAGAAAATATTCTTTGTCTTCTTTGCTATAGATCAAAGAGTATATCACTTCAAAAAGTGTCACAAATAACAAGGGCTAATAGTAATTAAACCCCCTTTATAATTTAAAATTAGTTTTGTTTTGTTGTTGGAGGGCTTTTGTATTTAATAAATAAATACTTTAAACTCCCCAAACATACAGCATATATATGTGCTTATAGGTGTGTATATATTTATGTATATATACACACATTTATATATATATATATATATGTGGGTTATGCATATGTGTGCAGACTTGAAGTATATACAAATGTTTGTATGTAAGCATAACAAATTATGCCTGCTGCACATGCACTTACAAGCAGATATGGTATTAAGTCTACATTTCTTGATCAAAAAAATATATGGAGGAATTCTGAAGAAAATGACTATATTTAACTTAAAGGTTATAATGCTGATTGCTTTATTCATAATGGCAGGTTTTTTTCAGGCTGTTTAGCTGTACATCTTACAGATATAAGCATTCACCATATGAAACTTCAATTAACAATGATTTTCAAGATATAAAAAGGTGCCCATTATAATGGCATAGTGAGAATGTGTGGTATATGTTCATTTAAAGTGCTGTTAATTCAATTGCTTTATCTGATCCAAAGTCACTTAGATTATATTAAATTAGCCATCTGTTTGGCTTTCACCTTGGAATGTCTGCCAGATGCTGAGTTTGTTTATAGACAATTCATTTGCAGACACAGCCTTAACAACAGGCTTGCTTGTTGGGGACTATCCCTTATGGAAGAGTTTACTTGGGAAGATGAAACTCTGCACTCCAAGAAACAACTGTTGTTCAAAGGGTAAAAATATATTGACTGCCTTGTGTCCAGTACACTATTACACAAATTATATCCTCTTATTAATTTCTGCAATCTTTGTGATGAGGAGGCTTAAATGGCTCCACAAAGCTGCATCATTCTATATAGTACCCATTTATACATTTTATGGTTTTCTTTTTAATTAAGGTCTGGCACTAAAATTACTATAACATTTTGTTATCAACTGGGCATGGAAGCTTTTTACTAAGTCTCCAGATAGCTTTTAAAAGTCTATTAAAAAGCTGTATATCATCCACAGTTGTTACACATGGGAAAAATATTTCTTTAAGGGGATGGGCAGCATTATTTCTCTCTCCTCTACAAAATAGCACTTGTTCTTCATCAGAAGAATGATACAAAGATGCTCAGGAAGATTCCAGAATGAGACAAAATTTATTCAAAGTGTTTTGATTGGGATTTTTCAGCAGCTATTCAAGAGCAATCCCCTATGGGCTAACAAATCTTAGCCACTGGTCCAAATAAACAGGACAGTGATGCAATCACTGAGCAAAAATCAGAAGTGATTTATGTTCACCTGGAGAGATACTTGATTAAATAATGGTCTGAATCCAGCCCTTAGTTGTCAAAGATACCTGACAGATACTGACATTGCTAGTCCTAGATGTAGGGCTGTGTACTAACTACTGTCAGCAGCAAAAATAAGAAAATAGTTTTCTTCAGGCAGCAATAAAAGGCTATTTTTATAATAAAAATAAAAATAACTTATAGTCTATATTTTCTTCTACAGTTTTTTTCTATAGTTGTTCATATATACTGGATAAAACTTTCACAGGAAATGCAAGCCTTGTTACTTAGTGGTTGAGCCAATTTCTAAATGATGTGGTTTAAGAGACATCCTTTCTTTAGGGAAAGTTTATACCACCCTTTTTTATTCCAGGTTTTTAAGCAGAAGTTTTTTTATGTTTCTTTGAAATATTTTGTCCCAACCAATGCTATGAACAAGATAATAAAATGGATGGATTGTGATTCAATCTGATTCAACATGGAAATTCTTATGATTCAACTGAATAAATATGGAATGTTGATATTTGGTAACTGAACACTGATACTTCTCCATTCCAGAAAGGTTTAACTTGTACTGCAAATTTTCATGCTAATGCTTCCGAAGCTTTTGATTTAACATTTTTACATAAAATCAATTAATGCATAAAAATATGGTGTATATCTAATTGAACCAGCCATCCAGTCAGGACACTTAGACTGAATAAAGGAAAAGTATCTTACCATATATGAAATGAAAAATTTTACCTGTGCAGGCGACAGCACATCTGAGTTTACACTGGTCATGACACAAAGAATTCTTTTTAAGCTGAATAAGATTCTGGTTTTATTCACATGCCAATCTTGACTCTCAGAGTTCTTTTTCATTAATTTTAAACATATTCATCATTGGTTTCTCCATCAAAATTTTATTTTTTTATTTTCTGTGTCAAAAAAGAGTAACTCACAACATATTTTTCCATTAACCTTTTTCACTCTATGAAGCAGGAAAAGGAGTTTCAGTGTCTACACTGACAAAAATTTGTGCCCCTTGGGTCTTCATCCATTGACTGACAATTCTGAATGCAGACCAAACTAATGACATGGCAAAAAGAATGGGTGATATGAGTCGATAAAACAAAAGGGAGGATGGTTTTACCAACAGAAAATTTAAGGAAATTGGACTGAGCAAAGGAACAGAAATATAGATGGGAATTTTTCACAGCAATGTCTTTTTCCTTTCTGTGTTTGGGAGCTCTTATAAAGTAATTAAATAATTGACTAAGAAATAAATTTTACAATTAAAAGTGGACTAAAGAATTTTTTGTCAAGTCCATTTAAAAAAAAAGTGAATACTGACGCAAAAGAAATAAATGATGCACTAAATTAGTTTGCTTACTTAGGAATGTTCTTCTTTTTCACTTCCACATTTTCATATTTTTGTGGTGTGATATGTCTTTTATTGTTTTCTTATTTATTTGAAAGAGGAAACTGCGTTGAAATATCAAATTTTTCCATTGGATGAAAATTCTATTTCACATAAACTCTAAGGAGAACTATAATGTTAATGACCCTGGCAGAATATAAGAGCAGACAACAAGGCTTATGGGTTTTAGCTCCCAAAATAACAATAACCTCTAGAAACATTAGGAATTTTCAATTCATTACAACTTTCTAATTAGAACTCATTTTGTTTTCAGAAAAGTATATAAATTTTTATTAATTTTAAAAATAGAAAAGGAGAATTTTTGTTTTGTCTTGCCAGCTAATCCATTCCTTGGAAGACAGAAATTAATGTAAGACAAATCAGGGACTAGAAGATTCATCTTTTTCATTTTAGAAGGTTGTTCCAATGTTCAGGCTATTAACTTTTGTAAGTATTTTCCTTTCTCACCTTCACAGTAAAATTCAGAAGATGGCTTTCTAGTACCAGGTCGGAATGAAAAAAAAAAAATCTAAAACAAATTTTTAAATTAGTCCATGTTTTAAAGTCAGAGTAGGTACAATGTTATTTCATGATGTTTTGTGAGTATATGAGAGACAAAATAAGTTCTATTTGTCATAAAGATGAGATGTGAATCACCAGGAAAGATGATTTAGTAACTGCAAATTTGATGAGAAGATCATCAACATCTGTGGATAGTTCTTTGGACAAAAGTTTAAGGAAAAAAAAAATCTATGAAGTAAAAAACTGCATTATTTATAGGGAAGTACAGGTGGAATAAGTAACAAACATACATAATTAAATACTTATATATATAATAGCTATGTAATATATATAGAATAAATATGTATATGTATATAATATAAATGTGTGCATTAAGTATACAAATATATAATGCAAGCAGAGGAACATGAAATATTAGAATCCAGGCTGCTTTTACACTATATAGATGTTCCAGAGTTATTGCATGGAATTAATGCTTCGAAATCATGACCTAGATTAACCAATCTCTTTTCTCCTTCAAGTCCTTGATTAAAAGTCCCTTCTTTAAGAGCCTTCTCTGATCTGTTTACCAGCTTTATCTATACTTGTGAAATATGTTACCTAGCACAAACTGAAATAGATTCTATAAAATAGAGAATGCTCCGTTGTAATATTTTTAGTGAGTATACTCCGTCTTTTAAAGGATCTGGCAAACATATGGCACCCTATAAATGCATTAGTTTAGCCTGCATTAAATTAAATTCATCCACAATTTGATATTGCAGGTCGATGTGTTGACTTCTGTTACTGTAAATGTAGTTTTGTTTTCAAAGAAATATCCTGTATGTAACTACTTCCCATAATATGTTTCTTCACAATCCAATTGACAGGAAAAAAAGTGAATAGAGGGAAATGCAAAACAAAAAAAGCAGGAAAAGGGGATGGAAAGCAAATAGAGATTGCATAAAATACTGATAGGAGGAAGGATGGGCTATCATGGAAAGGGGCAGAGAAAAAAGAGAGTTGGTAAAGTGAGGGACAAAGAGATGAAATATGGATACAGAACAAGAGATACATAAATTGAAGATGGAAATAATGGCAGCCAAATCAACACAGGAACCATGGAAACAAAGTAGAAGACAATGCACAAAAAATTATAATAGTGAGGCAGGATGGTTAAATCTTGTTTGAAGGTGGAAGAGCATGGCTCTTTTCCTTTTTTTTTTTTCCCAGGGGTCCCCTCAGATTAAAAAATACACCTCTCCTTCCCTGTCATAGTCATGTGGCCAAAACTCTTTACGCAGACCCTGGCTGACAGAAGGGCTCTGTTTACATCCTGTGATGATGATATACTATCAGTGTAAGTCATGTCTTCACTGCATGACTAAACCTTCACTGCCCTTTTTAAGAACCAAAAATACTCTAAAGTTCTGTGGATCTCTGCAAGTGATGAAGAGTTTGGCTAAAACATAGTACAGATGCCAATAAGAACATAATGCCTGTAAAGGTCTACATAAACAGATGAACTATGGAGCCAAAATTTTGACATAAAATAATCCATCCTTCACTCACATCTCACTTTGAAGATGGTTTAAACTGCAGAGCATCTACTATTTCAGTTACATACTTTGTTTCTTTATACACATGGATTTTGTTCCTCAGCTTGTCCTGGACGAAACATCAGCTACTCAAGACCTTACAACAGACAGGATTCAGAAAATGATCTTTAATCTGTTTATCTAACATGATGGATCCAAATTGCTATCCAGCCTCCTTGAAATCAAACTCAGTAGACAAGGAAATTTATCTCAAAGAATAGTTTCAGTAATTTCCTCCAAAAGACATTAGAAAAAGGAGGGGTTTTTCCAGTTGTTGGGTCTGTTTGGTTTTGTATATTTTTATGAATACACTCATAGGCAGAACATAAATCATTAATTTGGTAACCTAGATTTAATTTATTTTCCTATGTGACTCTATTTAAAACTGTGTGCCAACATCTCCAATTCTGCCCTGACCTCAGGGTTGCAGATGTAGCTGTGACATGGGTCACAGCCCAGTTCTCCTGATATGTCTGCTGCAGTGCTGAAACAAGCAATCAAGATGACAAGAGCTGGACCATGAGTGAAGTCCTCGATTTATGGCAAGTGGGTGGAAATAGGAAATAAAAGGTTTCAACCCTTCCTCCTGGCCCATTTCTCTGTATTTTAATCTTGGTACCATAAATGTATGTATAAATTTTGGTGTCATAAATGTATGTATGCAAAATGTATAAATAATCACAGAAAGATCTAAGTTGGAAAAGACTTCCCAGATCAAGTCCAGTCTGGCTGATCATCTCACCAACCAGACCATGGTGCTAACTGCCACGTCCAGTCATTTCTTGAACACCTCCAGGGATGGTGGCTCCATCATTCAATTCATTCCAATGGGCAGTTCATTCCAATGTTTAACATCCCTTTCCATGAAGAAATTCCTCATCATGTCCAACCTGAACCTCCCTTGGTGCAGCTTGAGGCTGTAAATAATATTACAGACAAGCTCAGCACTCATATTTTAGCTAACTTTTCAAATGCCTTGACTGCCAGACCAAAGGAAAAGAGAGCTTGCTGCTCTCAGAATCACATGGATTAGAGATTTACCTTTACTTTTTCTGCATAAGGATGAAGAAAAAGCGGTTTAGGATGCCAAACCCTTACCTTTGAAGAATTATGGAAAAGGGTATATCAAATGCATCCTTACTGATCACCATCTGTTAGCACATGCAGTAGTACTTGGTGCATTTTACTAAATATCAGCACAGCTCACTGGACAGGACAAGCCCTCTGTTCCAAGGTGGTGGTGGTGGCAGATCCTGAACTTGCTGCTCTCAGGAAATCACTGGGTGGGTCCAGATAAGTATCGTGCAGAACCGAGCCTAAGGGAAATGCTTTATTTGAGAAAACTGTAATCATTACTGACAAAATGGAATATGAGTGTGTCTTATTGGTGTCTATTTAAAGCCTTAGATTAAAAGTAAGGCAATTTCTCAATGCCTTAGGAGCAATGCCTAAGAATAGTGTACTTAAAAATGTATGCAGAATAAAAAGTTGGTGTTGACTAAAACACATTACCATCTGCTTCTTTGTTTCATTCCACTAGAGATTAATTGAGTTGATCTGAGTTAGCAGATACTCTCAATGAAATTACACAGTGTGTTGATGAGGATTTCAATTCAGCTACTGATTAACTTGTAAGAATACCCAGGTGAGGTGATAATTGTTCCAGAAATCTGAATACAAAATTTTAAAACCAAGTTACTGCTTGTGTTTGAAGGTTGTGCTGACTTAAGGATTTTCTTATTTGTGTCATTAGCAGACACACTTTAAAGAATTAAGCCCTATGTATGTACACATCATATTAGCTTATGTGTACTTAACACATGTTTGTAACTCTATGTGTATTTTATTAGGGTATGTAAATATATAGACACGGGTATTTGTTCAGACATATGTGAAAGTCATAACCATTGCTATAACAGGACTTTCACGTGTCCGGACTGTAGATTTTTCAAGTTATCATGAGAAGTGATTCCCTATTGCTTAAAAAAATGCCCGATTTCCTAAATTTTCTTCTTCTCAAATCCCACATATACATATGTATTTTGGCCTTTTAGGTATGTTTAAAAGTCTTGCCTTGAGTTTATTTTTAAAATGGGATTTTGCTTCAAAGTAATTAACCTGGAAAAAATAGATATATTTGAATGAGTATATTTATTCAAATTATTCAAACTGTTGAATTTAATGGATGACAGACAAGAGAAATCAAGGAAGTTACTGTACAGACAAAGTAGAGCCACAAGCTCCATGTCATCAGTCAAAGTGATGTAATTTTTTCCCTTGTATACCATCATCAATGTCAATGCTAATATTTCTAAATGGGTTGCAATTATGCCAGCTCCCTTCAGCTGGGCTCCAGTTGGGTGGAGCAACACCCACATTAAATTTCAAGTTTGAAGGGAATGTTTGGAATAGATTTGTTGTCCTTTTACAATTAATTTTTGTTTATAAAACAATCTTAAAATTCCCATCTAAAAAGATAGATAATTACAACTGGAAGCATGTAGTTGCTTAAGGTAGCCTAAATCATTCCAAACCATATTTGTTAGAGTGAAATAAAACCATGAGAGTATTATTTCAGAAATGAAAACAAATTTCAGTTCTAAAGCATTAACAAGTAAAAGATACCCACTGTTTCGTTCATTATTTTATTGAGCTCACAGTAATTCTGGTTCACAACTTTATGTTCCATATAATACAATTATACACACATGAGCCTTGACATCTGAGTTCCATAACTTTTTTTACACTTCCAGAGGAAAGCCTTTCATGAACCTATAAGCAATTCTTGCAGCAGTGTTCCTGATAAAGTACATCTAATCATACAATAGGCACAAAAAAATTGTTTTTCATAATAGTAATGCCTCATTATCATTTTAAAAAACACAGCACTTATGTTAAGATGTTAAATATTAAATGCTCTGTTCTATTTAAATGTGAGGGTTTCTCGTTTTTCTGTTTTGTCTCTTTTTTTATCCTCAGTACTTCAAGTCAAGCTGTGAGGAAAATCTCCTATGCCTGCTATGCAGTTTTATCTTAATCCAGGGAAGTGGGAATCTAGCAAATGAAAAATAATCCAAAAGTTAATGTGGAACAAAATATCTAGGCAAAATTTGGACAGTGCAAAATTCTTACTGCACAGAGAGCCTGACTGAGCAGTAGTCTGTCTCTTAGATGAATGATTTCAAAGGCGATCAACCACATCATTTATTTTTTTCTTATTAACATTAGTACTGTTTTTTTAATTTGATTGTGAAGCAATTTCTGTATGTTTATGAAAAAAACATGAGCAAACATTATGGAGTGCCTTTCTCATAGATGCTCTATTAAAATATTTACTCTTAATAAAAAGCAAGATGATGGTCTCGGTTCTGCAGCATGAAGCACAATGGCAAATTCATAGTGTCTGTGTAAAGTCCAATCAGTCTGAAAATTGTAGGTTTTGGCTCTTAACATATCACTGACATCACACTTTGAGCTGATGAAATATGAAAATTTCTGTCCTATATATATGCTCTACCAAGTTTTGGTTCTTCCAGCTCTCATGCATTCATTTTTCTTTAAGTTCACCCATTTCACATTTAAAGAAGTCTCACTGCACCTCTTGACAAACAAGTTTTTGGGAAAGGTTTATTCATAGAATATTTTTTTCTTAGGTAAAAAATATGACAGTTATTGAGGTTAAATGTACATAATGTGTAAAATAGGTTACCTAGCATTAAGCTTGTTAAAAAAAATGGAAATAAAAAAAGAAAAGCTGTTTTCTGTCTTGATCAACTGGGGGGAAATAAATAGTGTTTAGCTAGATATTTCTATTTTACTTTAATTAAAAGAGAAGGGATATATTAAAAAAAAAGTGTTTACAACTCTTATGGCAATTATTGCCTTCACTTGGAAGGATTGACATATGTCAGGAAAATTACTGATGATAAATATGAATAAAATAAATTAACATAACAATTCCAATTACTTTTATTAAATCACATAATTAATAGACAAGAATTTGAGTCACAGGTAGACCAGAAAAGAAGCTTTTTTGTTACATGACCTTTAGTCTCACTGCATCTCCAAGACGGTGTCTGTTGGCAGTGAGTGTTCAACACAAGCCTATAAGCAAGTGTTACTTGCAGTCTCTGATGGCAGCTGGCAGCCAGGATTTGTAGTCAATTTTCAGCAAACATGGCATATTTTCACCCTTTTCTGTAAGTGCTGGAATGCTCTTCAGAAGGGATACTACAGGGCCAAAACTGTATTTTAATGTTTCATAATTCATTGGGATGAATAATTCCTTTTGTTTTTTGTTTTGTTTTGTTTTGTTTTATTTAAGAAAACAAATTACAAGTCTAAATTGAAAACTCAGATCATGTTTTTACTTTTTTTTTATAGTAAACATTAATAAGTGGTTAGTCTCAGAATTGTTTTGCTCCTAAGTAAGCAGTAACAATACCAAGAAATAGGTTTCACTTTTGACAATATCCTGCAAAAGAAAGAGGCTCATAATATTACTGTGGATTCTGATGATCCCAAGAGGGATTACAGAATCAGTTACTGGGAAACCACTGTGTCTGTAGTCCAAGAACGTAGAGTTTGGTCTAAGCTACACCTCAAGCAGGGCCAACAATGAATAAAGGCTATGCTACTTAGGACTTTGCCCAGTCAGGTCTTGAAGTCTCCAACAGAATTTACTGATTGTCTGTGCAAACTCTCCAATGATTGCAGAGCTGAAATCTGCAGAGCTGAATTAGACAATAGCTGTTTGGACTGATACAAGCAAAATTTTGTTCAGAAATCTACTTCACAGATGTTTCCTGAAATAAGCAATGGTTCACAAAATTTCCATGGTTGAAAAACTCCAGTTTCAAAATCCTGAAAAAGATCTTAGTTTTCTAATCTTCACAGTGCTGAATGTATCAGCTCTGACACCGGTTCAGGTTGCCTGGTATGAAAACAGATGGGACAGAAATTGTGTAGCTGAGATATCTCAGCCCCGTTCTTGAGCAGAATCAATAGTTTTGATGAAATCTTTGTGGTCTTCTACAGTGTCTCTGTTTCTGCTACCAACCCTCACTTTTGAAAACTGTTAGCATTCTGTCTCATTGGTAATCTGATAATTGTGAGCTTCCATGGAGAAAAAGACATAAAAGGTCATTTAAAAAGAAATAAAGCATGTCAAAAAAGGAACATTTTCAGATGGTGAATGTGCTACTCCTATTAAAAATGAGGAAAATGTGCAGTCATGTCTAGCTTATTTTTGAGAGGCTTGTGCCTGCCTCTCTTGATGGCTCCAAGGCATAATGGTAAAACATTGATACTTACAAACCAATTCCTGTGCTTCGATTTCATTGCTAAAGAGTCAGTTTTGCTCAGGGCATGGCGAGATAAGAAGTAATGAAAGTAGTAGTAATTTAGTACATATTTCAATAAACTCTTCCCTCAAACTCATCCAGACCTCACTTCTAAGATATGACACATGAAGACTACAGTCATTGAGGAGATTTACTTAAAACTATATGAAGGCACAGCTTTGGAAAAGAACAGATTTCCCATCCAGCTGTATAAGCATCCATCTATTTTTAAAAAAGGCAACAAAACAAACAAAACCCAATCTAGACTTCCTTTTCAGTGCACCTAAATAGATGGCAACATCTTTCCTGATAGCATTTCTGAAGGGGGGGACCCTGACCCCTGAGACTATAACTAACAGCAGAAATCTTGTAAACCCTGGGCTTCTGGAAGAACATTTATTTCTGAAAATCAATCTGTTTTGTCCTAAAATCCTTCTGCCTTATATCTAACATCGTATTGTCCCCTTGCTCTTCCAGAGAAGTGGAAGGAAGACAGCTTGTTGAAAATCTTACTTGAGGAAACCAGATGTGTAAGAAATTACTTGTCATAGAGGTGTTCAACAAGACTGACTAACCTATCAAGAGCACTTGAACTTATTCATGAAGGTCAGACTCCAAAGTGCTCTTCCACAGAGAGCCATCTGAGTTTGGTATGTAGTAGCAGCTGATGATGATTAGTTTCTCTTCATCGCATAGAATGGCTAAACATCAGAATTTTACACTTGCACATTGATTAAGTTCATTTTTTATTCACTAAGTGAATATCTTGTTGTTGCTGAGCTGGCAGTGCTTTTGTTCCCAGTACTTTTGAGATCAATGATCTCAAAAAGTATTGCATTGGATGACACTTTCTGTTTCCTTCTGACTCTATCAACACCAGTAGTGTTTTCATGGAAGTATCTGTGTCTGTACACTGCTATGCATTTGAGTTAATCCAGTATCTCATTATTCAAACTCCTTAAAACATATATGGATTTCTTTGCTAGTCATTCAGCTGTTTTTACAAATGTGCTGTTTATCCCTTCACACTCTGCTATAAATCTCAGTTGGCAGGTAGCTTAAAACTTTAGGAATTGCTACTGATACAATCATGGTCAGTATAGATCATAGATGTATCCATTTGCATACAGTCTTTTGTTTTGTGTTCTCTTAACTTCACTCCTCTGATGAGAAAGGTCTTATGCTTCATCTTCTTTGCTACACTTTTTCCTGGAAAAGGTTTCAAAAACATGTGTTGCCACCTTCATGGTATATATTTCTTGAAGTTCAGGGCTCTTCTTGACTGTAACAATATGGATAAAGGGACTCAAAGAACAATTTAAATTTATAAAAGCCCTTTTTATTCTACAAGTTCTATTCCCCAGCTCAAAGTGGAACCAGTTTTCTGCTACATCAGATTGTTTACAGCCTTATAAAATTAAATGTTGATATCTCCAGGGACCATGATGCTTCTCTGGGAAAACTGTGACAATCTTTGTATTGAAAAAAATACCTCTCCTAGATTTCTATCATTCACAGATGATGTGCTCCAGCCACCTAATCTGCTTCTGTCCCTTCTGGACCCACTCCAGAATGCTAAGGTCTTTCTTGTACTGGGGAGACCAAAACTGGGCACAATACTGAAGACGCTTCCCAAGTGCCAAAGAGAGGGGAAGAATCACTTCCCTTAAGCTGATGAGTGAACCCTTGCTATTTCAATTGGCTCTTGCTGCTGCCAGGACACGTTTCTGACTCATCTTCAGCCTTCTGTTCATGTAACCCCCACATTCTACTGCAAAAATCCCTGTACTGCTGTCTGTATGTAAAGGCATCAAAGATGTTTTTGAGAAAATTTTTTTAGCTTAGTAGACTTCTGTCAATAGAGATTTTCAAGTTTTTGTGGAAACATTGCCTTGGTCTGACTGTGCAATCAGCTGCTTCACTTGCAAGTGCCTTTACAGTTCATGTAATAACACAGTACCATTAGCAAAAACCCCAAACCCATAGCACCAAATCTGAATTTGTAAAAAAATTTGGCAAGGCTTATAAATTCAGTCTTGGTGTACCTTTAATTCTACTGTCTAATTAACAAGTGTATTTTGTTCTCTGAAATTCTAGTTTTTTAAGTGTGAAGTTACAGTTCTATCACTTCTTTCAATTACAAAATAAAATCCACTAGTTCCATGATAACAACATGATGTTTAAATACAAGGTATGAGATTCATCTTTGAGAACACCAGTGGACAGAATTCTTCTGGAAAAAGTGGTGTTCATCATGAAATTCACTGATGTTAATTTACACACAGCTAAAAATACAGCACCATTCTTATCTAGATATCTCCTTTCACTATGGAATTATTCCTCACTTACCACCTTCTCCCACATAAGGAAGGGATTATTTGTCAGTCAAGAATGTGAAAGTTATTCCAAAGGAATACAAATCTCTGTGATAGAAAGATAACCACATTTCCTTTGGGACTAGTAGGGCATGTACTCTCTCTGCTAAAGCAGAGACCTGTGCATGCACAAAATTATATTAATTTCCTCAGAACTTCACCTCACCAGTCAAATGCTTCTTCATGAGTGTTATGCTTTGGAATAGTATTGTCCAATTTGTGGCATTCTCACTGAAACTACCAACATCATGAGCCAGGGGAAAAAACCCACCCCTCCATCCCCCCTCTACATGGTGTGAGGTGGTATTTAATAATCCCAGGATTCTGGCTGTCACTCTTCCTGTCCTGGCCAGAACCAGGAAAACGAGAAAATATATGACTAATGGAATGTTGTCCAGAGAAGATGTGGGTGTCCAGTCCTTGGAAGCGTTCAAGGCGAGATTGGATGGGGCTTTGAGCAACTGGGTCTGAAGAAATGTGTCCCTGCCCATGGCAGGGGTTTGGAACCTGATGATATTTCAGGCCCCTTTCAACCCAAACCCATTTTTCATTAGATTTCTCAATCTCTATTTCATTCTCATTTCTCAAATTCCACTTCTTTAAACCAAAATCTCTGTCCACAATATGACAGTGTCATGGAAAAGTTTTTCCTGACATGACTGGAAGTAGGAAATACCTTCTCATTCTCTTCATCCTTCAAGGCCATACTTTTGCTGTGAAATGAGCATGGGGCAACAGTAAAGAAGGCAACAAATAACAATGAATCTGGCACAACACTTCACCTTTTCCCTGAGAACTGGGCTACACATTACCAGCTGGGGGTGTCACATTTGACAGGTGGGATTCTCAATTTACAGGCAGAACAGCTTGATTTAAGTCTGTTGGCTCTTGGCTTCAAAACACAAATGAGTTACTGCAGGATAACATGCTACTCCATGTTGGCAGCTTCACAGCAGCTGTCTGAGCGCGTACATGCAGCTCAGAGCAAATGTGAGGTCACTGAAGACATCTCAGATCTCCTTCATGCCTCAGAACAATACAAGGAGATGCTCTTTCTGCCTCTGCGGTTAGTTAGTACATTTACTTGGAAAGAAAAGATGTAGTTGCTAATTCTTTCTCCAAACCTACTTTTGAGCAGGCCACGTATATTCCTGGATCTGAGAAATAAATTCATCTCCAAAAATAAATCTTGCTTAGTCTTGGAAGAGGACATATATTCAGGATATATCAACCAAGGACTCAGAAAAATGCACACATGTGCATTTGCCCCTGATTTTGGAGTTCTCATTTTCACAGATTTAAATAGTAAGGCAGTAGAACTAAAGTAGGATTTCATTGTAATTTTTCTTTTATCATCAGAGTAGTCAATTTTATATCAATGCTGTGATAATAGCTCACTTAGCTCAAGCTTTTAGTTGGCTAAATTTGCTTTTCTTTTCTTTCTCCTTTTCTTGATGTTCAGGAGCATTAACACCAACAGAAATAGAACACTCAGGTCTACAAACAGAGGTAAGAAAAAAGCTCAAGGAGTTAGCATGGGCTTGTTGAGTATTCTTAAAGGATTAGTATTGTGCAAACAATTAATGGGTTCACTACAGAACAGGACTGATCCAAGGTTACATTCTGACACCTTTGTTATTTGTTCTAGCAAATTATTGGATACTGAGGAAAGAATAGTAATTTGCAACAATTTACTTCTTATTGATGTTTTAAATTGTGTGCAACTCCTGCATAGAGAGGGCAATACACAAGGTAAGGAGGCACTAATTATTCCATTGCAGTCTCTTTAACAAAAATACCCTTTCTCATTGTAGAAAAAGGGACAAAAGATTCTAAAAGTGGTTTTATTTTGACAGAAACTTTATAGCATTAATATAACTATGTGAATAGAAGAATTATAAGTATCTCATAAAGATGCTGATTCTTGATTATTTTAATATAAAAACACACAACAAGTCTGTACTGGCTTTGTGTGTTATATTTTTGATAAATCTAGTTAATCAGTAGGCAGAATAGGTTACATTTTTCACTTCCTTACCTTGCGGGTGACCAGGCACTGGAACACGTCATGTGGAGGCTGTGCAGTCTCCCTCACTGGACTCAATCCCGTGTCCTGTGCTCTGGGATGACCCTGCTTGAGCAGGGAGGTTGGACCAGATGACCCAATGTAGTCCCTTCCACCCTGACCCATTCTGTGAGATAAAAGTTTACAGGCCAACATAGAAGGTTGCTTAAATGAACAGGTAACTCTGACTTAAAATAAACACCTGTGGTGGTGCTGTATGGAAGCAGAAACAGAGGAAGGTTGCCCAGAAGTACAGAGGTATTTCTCAAGCATGCATGGATGGAGTTAGAAGGGCCAAAGTTCAGGTGGAAATTAATCCAGATAGGGATTTTGGGAGCATGAAAAAGAGTTTCTATAATTATATCATTAGCAAAATAAAACTAAGGAGAGTGTGAGTACAGGGACCCCCACTGCTCAGTGGAGCAAAGGACATACTGAGTGGTGAAGGCCTTGGATAAAGTCAATGCACTGAGAGTCTTTCTTGCTTCAGTTATTACCAGTAAGATCCACCTTCTGGTCTCCCAGGCCCAAAATCCCCAGACAGAAACACAAGCATATGCAGCAAATAACTTTTGTACACTGAGGTAAATCCCTTCAAGGAATACAAAAGCAGCTGGGCATGAATGTGCCAGCTGGGCAGTTTACACACAATGCTTTGAATATTGTAGATTTACCAGATATTTAGCACGGCTGCAAAGGAACTGCATCACCACAGACCTGATAAGGTCAGTGCTTCAGGAAAACATTTATTGCATATGGCTATGCAAAATAAATTTGTTCAGCCTATCAGAAATCTTAAAAAAACTTTGGCAAACTTAGCTGACTATCTTTCAGTAAGAGGATGGGGTAATTTGCCTAAAGACTGACATTTGAGATACCTTGAGCTGCCCAATATATCTACTCTGCTACGGCATATATGACACACCACTGTAGATAAACCTATGTCCTTCTGAAGGTCAGACTGAGTACTTGAATGACTCTAAAATTACCCTAGATATCATTTAAGTAGTTTAGGTAAATGTATCTCATTCTTTTGTGCTTAGTTTTTAGGCCAAAAGACATGGACGGGCTCAGCTCTGCCAGCTTCACATTCCTGTAGAAAGAATATTACAATACTATGTTTCTGGTGTCCTTAAACTGTAATTGAAAACATATATTAAAAACATTTCTGTCAATAAGGACTACAAAGATGAAAATAAAAAAAATACTTAGGATAAACCTTTAGCCCTCAGGGTCTGTCTTAACAAGTTAACCAGCTTTCAATTTTGAAATAATTCAGTATGCATTTTTCTATGTATCTCTTCAAGCATAGCTGTTTTATTTAGGAATACTTGCCATCTTGCCTACTTTCCAAGTCCAAAAGTAATCCAGCTGATGTAGATGTTAGAGCTTTGAGATCTTATGTGACTACTTCCAAGTTGTAACACACAAGCACTCTGAGCTACACATGAAAAACTAGGCTCTGCATTAGATGAATGCTCTTGTGCTGTATTTGAGAATGAGATCTCTGTGGAGGATTTACAGGTAATTTTTTGATGCTGAATTTTTAAGCTCTTGTTTCCAGGGCTTTAAAAAATGTGTTTCAGCACCTGGATGTGAGATATCCTTTGAAATCAAGTAAGAATCTTGCTACCTGCTAGACTTAAGAATCTAGGGACGTCATTAAGGGAAAATCTGTTTTCTTGTTCATCCGTGCACCAACTTTCAGTAATTTCATCAAAAGCAGCTGTGGTTTTTTATGAGCACTTATTTCCCAAGCCTGCAAGATATTTTTGATCTTTGGCCCCTGTTTTAAGAGGACCCTGTATCTACAACTCTATATCTTTCCACTCCTTTCTGAAGGGTTACTTGCTTTCTGGTATCAAAGACTTGCTGGTAATGAAACTCAGGAAAAATCAGATCATGCCAGTTTAGAATGTCTTGTCTTTTATGACAGTAGCCAGTGAAAGAATGATTCAGCCTCCACCTATATTGGAAATAAACTAAGTCAAATCTGTTTGAAAAGAGCGGATGTTAAAAACTGTCTCGTTCTTCAAGCTTTCCATGCTCAAAGGGTTCGTGGCACCAAAAGTTGTGTTGAAGATCTTGCTTTCAAGGGAATAGTAGACAAAAGAGCTACCTTGTTTTTGTGTCCTACCCCAGCAGTGTTTTACTATCACCCAGGTTCAGACTTAAAGTTCTTTCTTTACTGGCAGTGTCTTTAAATTTCTTATTCAGCATAACGTTGTCCAAAAGAGCTTTGCCTTTTCCCACACCCCTGGGATGGATACTCACACTGTGGCTAGAACATTACTAACCTATTCCAACACAGTGTGTTGGTTTAACGCAGCCTGATTTGTGGTGGGGGCAGGAGAAAAGCTGCTCGAAACTTCTGTGTCCGGCACAGAGCCAGTTGCTGAAGGCTCTGACAACGGGCAGGTTCCTAGCCCAATTAGACAAGTTGGTAACACCTCTGTGATGACATATTTAAGAAAGGAAAAGCCACAGGGAGCTCTCTTTTCTTCTTCTAAGGGGTGGTGAGGTGGCTACCTTCCCACCAGGGGCCATGTGGCTGGGGTCTTCCCAAGGCCAGGACCGTGTGACCGGGACCCTCCTGAGGCTGGGACCGCGCGGCCGAGGCTGTCCATGCAATGCCAGCGAGGCCACGTGCCAGCAGTGAAAACACAGTGAACAATTCCCCGACACAGAGCGCTGACATGATCAACCTTTTCAGCACTGTGAAGCTCTACAAGAATTTTCAGTTGATAGAACCTGAGAACAGTAATACCTACGGATAACAATTTTCTTCCAAGCCAGAGGAAAGGAAAAGTGAAGACACGTGAGGGGAACCAACACAGCAGCACTGAGGTCAGTGAAAGGAGGAAGAGGGAAAGAAGTGCTTCAGGCGTCAGAGCTGAAATTCTCCTGCAAGCTGTGGTGAGGACTATAATACAACAAACTGTTTTCCCCATAATTCATGAGGTGCATGGGGGGTGCAGAGACCCACACACAGCCTGTGAAGAAGAGTACTCACGCTGGAGCACATGGGTACTGAAAAGCTGTAATCCAGTGAGGAACTCAAGCAGAGAGAGATTACCCTTGCTTCTAGAGATAGAGAACCCTTGCTTCCAAATTAGACTAAAGACTATTAGACTTTTTAGTCCAAAAAGACTAAACCCCATGAACTAAAATGACACACGCTAGGCAGTTATGGGAAGACTGCTTGACCCATGGGAGGGACTCATGTTACAGCACATCGGGTGGGCTGCTGTTCATGAAAATTAGAGCCATGCCAGATAAATTCATAGAGAACTGTCTCCGGTGGGAAGGACCCCACAGCAAAACCGAAGAAAGAACACCTTTCTCTGAGCAAACTGAAGAAAGGTTCTTAGAAAGTGAAATACTGACCAAAACCCTATGTTTTGTTTTCTTGCACAGTCAGTGGGAAAGAGGGAGGGACTGGGAAGAAAAGGTGTTCTAAAGGTTTATTGTAGTTCTCATTATCCTTTTTACTTTTAATTCTGTTCATAAGTTTTCTTCATACTGTTTAAGTTTTGAACCTGTTTTGCCTTAAAGTGTTTTTCCCCTAAACCTTATCTCAACTCATGCACTCTTTGTTTTAATTCCCCCTCCTCTGCTCAGCTATAGCAGAGGAAAATAAGTGAATAGTTTTTCGTGGGTGCCTCATACTTAGCCGGCATTGAACCACGACACACAGTTTATCTGGATGATGCACATAAGATGACAGTAATCTCAGAGGACTTAAAAATATTGTTAAGCTAGAGAGAAATTTAAAGAAAACAAACTGGAAGCCACAATGAAGATTTTTCCAGTATAAAATGTGTTTTAAAGCAGAGTTATTTTTCTGTGGGTCATAGAAAACTACAGTGAAGTAATTAGTGAAAATACACAAGCACCCCAGTAATATTGTTTCATTTGCAACACATAGAAACTATCAATTTTTGTTATCACAACTATTTACTTAAGTTAGAGGACAAAATATTTTTAATGTTGAAGAGAACTATGTGCAGATCCCTGATGGCAGGAAATGTACATTTGTCACTTTGCTCCTCCACATCTAGAAAACAACAACAAAATTAGTTCAGAGAGTCACAACAGTATTTGATATGCAAAATCTTTCTTGGGCTTGATTTACAAAGGTCCACTATTGTATATTGAGAAATATTTTTTTAATAGGACCAACTAATTCACTTTATGATGAAAATTTTTCAATAAAACTTTAAAATTGTTGTACTGGCAACATATAGACTGGAGGGTTTATTTTCAGATGGACTGTAGGAGTTAGATATTTGATTCACATTTAAAAATAAACAAAGACTCCCGTGAAAATGCCACTGTTAAAGACAAATAATGAAAAATGTGTCAACACAGACACATGTAAGGGTACAGTCAAGGGGATCTATGCATGTTAATAATACTATGCACATATTTAAGCATTTTTCTGAAATATGAGAACATCTTTGCATGATTTGCTTACTGCCACAACCATAAATTTAAGAAAAATTTGTAGTTTCTGAGCAATTCCTACAAAAAAATGAAACTTACAGAGCTCACATCAACTCTGAGTTAATAATTGGTTAGTAATTAATTACACAGGAGCTGTAAACAATGCAAAGTAACTCTGGAACATTGATATTGCTTTGGAACACTGTATTGAAAGATGAAAAAACCCAGATCCACAAAACAGTTATAGTAGCAGAACATAAGTTTGGTGAAACCTCTTGTCTCAGACAAAAGGATTGTAAGTTCAGTCGTTAAGATAATATAAGACATGAAGAACAACACAAGGCAACAGCTGAAGGCGATGATAGAATTACCTTTTCTCTTAAAAGAAAAAAGGAAAAAATAAAAAATCCTAAGCTCCCCATCCATTCTATAAGGTAATCATTAAGGAAAAAATACTGTTAGAAATATTCTTGATAAGCAAATTACAAGTGTTGTAACATTATGTATTTACTTACTTGTTTAGGTGTACGAACAAAATTATATTAGGCAAAAATTATTACAAAGCTGCAAATTTGGTACTGGGATATGAGATATAGACATGAAGTTTTTTTCTTTCAAGTACACCCTACTGACGATTGACAAAACATTTCAGCTCACTGGTCTCTGCTTTTCGACCTAAAAACCAGAATTATTTCTCTTCCTTCATAAATAACTTGAGCATGAATAGATTAAAAATTCTTCTTATTAGGCAAAGAATATTCATTATGTTTACCCATGTCTGTGTTAAGGAATTTCTTCTTTGTAGAGCCAGAAGATTGAACCTTTGGATTCAACACATAGGATATGTTTACATCCCATGAATGCTGGTGCCTGTGCTTCTCAAGACCCAGACCTCCTCAGAAAAAATTCTACAGTCAACAGATTGAAAGGGATCTTTCCAATGCCCCTGCCATGGGCAAGGACACCTCCCACTAGACCAGGTTACTCAAAGCTCCATCCAATCTGCCCTTGAACACTTCCAGGGATAAGGCATCATAACTTCTCTAGATATTCTTGGCAGAATATTGTACTCTATATATAGCAAACAACATAAGTTTTGTGAGTCTTTGATAGATTTAACTCATGTGACCAGCACTTTCACATGGCAGATGCTAAAATCTGCAATTTTCATATTGGCAGTCCTACAGTTCTTCTGCAGCAGGTTTATCATCTCATATGTATTCTGCCCATACACATATATAGCTACATTTTTTCCCCTTGAGCCACTAAAAGCTTTCCAGTGACTATCTAGAAATATTAGGTTTGCCAATCTTTATTTTTCTTAATCCTCTAGTGTGGTGTGATCTAGTCATCTGCTTTTTGTTTGAGCTTCCTCAAGATTTATTCAGACCAAATCTCTTGTGTGAATTACCTGCAGAAGTTAGATAAGCAAGATGTATCTTTTTCACTGGTGCAGAGAAGTTTGAAAGTATATTCGTGACATAAAGCATTACTCATTGGTTAACAATATAAGAATTAGAAAAGTCATTAATATAGTTAATGATCCTTAATTACATAATGGAATGCCTGTTACATGATTCTTTAGTGTCTCAGCATTTCCATGCATTATTGATAGCCAATTAGGTACAGACGAAAGAACTGGGAGAACTATTTGCAGCAAACAATTTATTTGATAAATTTAGCCTCCCTTTCTGTTTTTGAATTACCTGTAAGCAGGCTTTGATTTTTAAAAATGCCATTTTTTCTCCAAGTAAATCTTTTAAACAAGGGTCTTCTAGCCTATGCTCTGATTGCAAAATATTTTATGTACTATTGCTTTCTAGGTATGAGTCATTCTTATTTCTCCAAAACACTATTTATCTCTTTACTCTGGTGTCATACTCTATTCCTTCACTAGATGAATATTAAACTCAGACTCTTCTGTTTTCCCCCTCTTCCTTCAAGTGTGGTCTCATTCAGAATAACACATTCACTTTTTGCTGTGACTGAATTTTCTTTTAAGAATAGCCACACGTTTTAGAAAGGGACTTAACAGGTTCTTCCTTTCCTTTTCTGGCAGATATGGCTGCTATTCTTCCCAGCTCCCATGCTAAGTGGGGGAGTCTGTTTTCTAAGTAGGCAGATACACACACTGAAGATGTGGTCAGTGGTCATTTTTAATGTCTTCAAGGATGAAGACTCCACAACACCTCAGAGAAACCTGCTGCATTGCTCAACCACTTGCACAGTAAAGAAAAGTTTTTTCTTATGTTTAAACAAAGATTCTATATTTCATTTTGTGCCTCCTGTCTTTTATTTAGGCACCTTCTTTATTCTGCTCATCAGGTATTTACACACATAGATAAAATCCCCCTTAGATTTCTCTGGTTTGGGTTTACAGCCACATCCTTCTCAGCTCTCCTGGCATCTTAGGTGTTCCAGTCCCTTAATCATTCTCATGGTCCTGCTCTGCACTTGTTCCAATATGTCCATCTCCCTCTTGTACTCAGGAGTCCAGAAACAGAGACAGCCTTAGATGCTGCCTCACCAGTGTTGAGTATAGAATAAGAATCCCCTCCTCTGACATGCTGGTGATGCTCCCCTAACACAGCCCGTTATACTGTTGGCCACGTTTGCCACAAGAGCACATTGCTGGTTCTGGGTCAGCTTGTTATTCCCCAGGTCCCTGTGGTCTTTCCTGAAAAGCCACCTTCCTACAAAGCCACTTTTATAATCTTTCTTGGTGTATACAACTACTCATCTACAGATGCCTCTGTTTTCAGCACTGGTGCAGCCACATCTTGAGTCCTGTGTCCAGTTCTGGGCCCCTCATTACCAGACAGACACTGAGGTGCCATAGTCTAGTTGACAAGTTGGTGATTGGACAAGGGATGACCTTGATGATCTTGGAGGTCTTTTCCAACCTACATGATTCTGTGATCCTGAGATGCAGGACTTGCCATTTAATTTTTTTCAAACTCCAAGAAATTCCTATCAGCTTTAAGGGATTACTCTAAAAGGATTAATAAAAACTCAAATAGTGTCCTTTATCAATATTTACATTCCAAATCCAACGTCTCTGCCTGAGAGGAGTTGCAACTTGCCTAGGTGTTTGTTCATTCACATTGAGTGGGTGGTGCCAACAGGTTTGCATAGGCTGGATTTTCTGGGAAGGCTCTTAAGCAGTCTGTGTGTTAGGTCCTTGTTACTGTTATCTTAAAACAAGTCTTTATGTCTCTTTTCTGTGAAGCTCATTTTAGGACTGAAGTATGTATCAATTCTAGTAAATAAAAACACCTGGTTTGAAGAGAAAATGTGAAAAAAAATGAGTCATTAAAAAAAACTAACAGGTTTTCAGTTTTGTTCTCAAGTTACACAGAGTACTTCTATTTTTAAAAAAGTGTAGCAAATTAACAACTGAGTCAAAATCAGAATTTTTAATTTTTCTCTGAGCTCTCCTCAGAACTACTTGATATGTATTTTATAAAATCCTAAAAGTTAGTGTAATTTCTATGAATAATATCTAAATAATATCCATGTCATCAGATACGAAGAAGGATGAATCAGAGAATTAAAGACATTATGTGACATTAAAATTTGTCCTTCATAGATTTTCAAGAGCAAATCTGCTACTAAATAAGTTCTGAAATATCTAACAAGTGTTTCAGAGGTAGTCTCTCACATCACTGTTTCCATGAAGGTGAATGATTGCAGCAGGCATTAAAAAGTATTATTAATCAGAAGTCTATATCACAGCAACTCTAGCTACCTTCTCCCCTCCCCTGCATCTTGAATAAACCCATTACTGCTGCTTGAAATTTCAAGTGACAGCTAATTTAAGTGTGGCTTCACATTATGGGTTCCAAAAATTACAAACTACTGTTTAGATTTATTTGCTAAGTCATGTAGCAGAACATTTTACAAGACTGTCTGTAAAACTAGACTGAAAAGGAGAACAAGGTTTTAATTGGGTGATTTTAATTTATTGTCCATTTTTTTTTGTTTTGTTCACTTCAGGGAATGAACATAGCTCTTAGATTGTATCAGAGCAACTGATGACTCTACTTAAAAAATTCTTAAAATGTTAAAACTTTGGTGTGCTGTGATACTCAAGTTGCTTTGTAAAGACAAGGAGAAATGGGTGCTCTTGCCTCTCATAGGCCCAACCAAAAGAGAAGAAAATACTCCAGCACAGCCAAACCCTAATAATTTCACAGAACATATCTTACCTTACTCTGCAATGGTTTAAACCATGACAGAAGAGAACAAACCTGTCTCAGACACTGTAGCAACTATTCAGCACAGACATTTATACCTACTGCAAACAAGCTGCAATCAAAAATCCGTTGAAGCCTTTGTACCCATTCTGTGAGCTGATGAGGTCATGAGAATTTGGTGAAACTACTGCTTTTTTCCCTTCCAGGAGGCAGCATGTTGCTCTTCATAAACAAAAGGTGGGTAATAGAACCACAACAGGGAGAGTGAGGTCCTGAGCAAATGGTGACGTATATAAAGCCAGCATCATTAGATTTACCTGGCATCTCTTATTCAGTGCACATGCTGTTGATTGACAGAGACTCAACATGTTGATTCATGCTATTAAATTGTTAAGTCAATGCCTAAAAAGGTTACCGCCATCCATAGTGTGATTGTTGATGAGGTTCCTGACTTTGCATACATTACCAAGGTCTGGCTGGATGACTTTGTAAAACTGTTATTGGTCCAGATGTCTTCTTTTGAATTTTAGCTCATAAAAATTTGAGAAATGGCTAAAGCAGTGATACTATGAGGCTTTTAATAGAGCAGACAAAGCAAGAACAGAAGGTGGAATACAGCAAAGCTCAGACTACCAGTAAGATGTGTTATTTTAATGATTAAGAAAATTTATCCTAGGGGCACACTGCAGAGTAATAACTAGCAGACTAACTCAAGATACCACTGGCAGTCCCAACAAAAGGCATTCTCAAAGCTGCCTGGTTTGTGTTGCAATGTAGACAATGCATTGTCTACATTGCAGCGCAATTAAAACACTGGCAATCAAAACCAAAATGTGTTTCCCTCCTATTACCATTCAGAAATCTAAAAGAAATTAATAATATATAAGGCTTTAATTTAGCTATACATGTTTTTGTTCCCTCTGAAAATAACAGATTATCCAATGCAATAATTGTCCCCTTGATTTACCAAATTCAGGTGAATGAGTGTAAAGTAAAGAATCTAGGTACTCAGTTTGACCTGGGAACGAATCATTTCAGACAGTGTTAATATGATTCCAGTGGCATTTAAGGAACAGACCAAGTGAAGGACTTAGTATAAATTTTCTTGATAAAATGATGGTTTGTGGAAAGATATCAGAGTTATTGCTAAACAAGTTATCTCAGGTGTCAGGAGAGATATACTCATGTTAGGTCAAGGTCCCATCTGGGGCATATTACACTGCCTCACCACAGGTGCTTGATTGGTAGTTCTGGACCCTGGTGATATTAATTTGCATAAATCCTGCTTAGTTTTCTTAAAATTTGCTTGAGGTACAGGTGTATGTAGAGTTAAGTGCTTTGATTAACAGGAGTAGATTTAAACATGCACTTATATCATGTTGTTAATTCCCACTAAAGCGATTCATTAAAACACTTAGGAAAAATTAACTTTTGTACTGAGTACACAATATTGGGTACCATGCTACAAATGTGCACTGCACATGCAGCTATCACAGTGCATGTTCACAATGGTTACCATGACACGATGTGCTTCACTTGCTCAGCACCATCACTGATGACACAAAGCTGTGAGGAGTGGCCCATACCCCAGAGGACTGTGCAGCCCTTGATAGGTTGGAGGGATAGACAGAGAAGAACTCTCTGAAGCTCAGCAAGGGCAAATGCAGGGTCCTGCACCTGGGAAATAAAAACTCCAGGCACTACCAGAGGATGAGGGCAAACCTGCTGGAAAGCAGCTCTGTGGAGAAGAACCTGGGTGTCCTGATGGGCTAGAAGGCAGAGGTATGCTGGGGTGCATTTGAAAGAGCACTGCCAGCAGGTTGGGAGAGCTGATCCTGCCCCTCTACTCAGCCCGGATGGAGCACATCAGGAGTTCTGTGTTCAGTTCTGGGCCCCTCAGCAGAAGAGAGACATGGAGCTCCTGGAGCAGGTCCAGTGGAGGGCAATGAAAAGGATAAAAGGTCTGGAACATTTCCCTTACAAGGAAAGGCTGAGAGGGCTTGGCCTGTTCAGCCTCAAGAAGACATGGCTTAGAGGGCACCTCAGCATAATGTAAAAGTATCTGAAGGCAGGGTGTCAAGAGGATAGATCCAGACTCTTCTTGGTGGTGCCAAGCAACAGGACAAGAAGCAATGGGCAAAACCTGATGCACAGGAAGTTCCAGCTGAATACGAGGAATAACTCTGCAGATTGCCCAGGGAGGGTGTGGAGGCTCTCTCAGTGGAGATATTCAGGAACTGTCTGGACACTATCCTGTGCTATGTGCTCTAGATGGTGTCATGATTACAGAGAAAAGGGTGGAGTTCCTAGCACTTTTTTATTCCATGCCACTTATATCATGAGGGGAGCGAAGTTTCAGCAGGAGGAAGCTGGGGTTGGAAGCAGAAGGGTTGCCAGCTTTTTCAACCTCACCCATTGTGTGATTCTGAAAAGATATGATACATTTAGTCAACTGGAAGAACACTCAGCTACAAAAAGCTGACTATTATTTATTGCTGAGTGTTCTTACAGTTGCTGTTTGATAAGTTGTTTTTTTCTCTTTTTTTCCATCCACTCTAGCTTGGCTTTTCTCTTGTTTTTTTTTAAAAAGTTCAAAGAGAATGTGGCAAAAGTTAAAGAACTACCCACGAAGCAGTGCTCTCCTGTGCTTATCCTTTTGCTCTAAGTCACTTTTGGATTTGTTGCTGTCCTTTTTACTGTAACACTAGGTTTGACTGTGCTCAAAATAGTGCTCTAGCTTGTGAGCTGCAAGGTCACTCTCCAGTTAGCTCAAACTTACCAATATATACTTGCTATGAAATGGAAAGAGAATTTCAAAATCATGTAAGTAGTGTTTCAGCCTTTCCAGAGTGGTGAAGAATTCTTTTTTTCCTACTGTATTTAATACCCATAAAAGACAAATTATTTCTATGGACTACACAATCTGTTCCAAAACTGTCAACATGTCCATATTCCTGAAAATATTCAACCTTCCTGTTACCTGAAATGTATTGGCCAACTGGTATTTTTCAGTTAAATCCTTCAAGCAATTGCCTAGAGACACCACTGAGAGACTCCTGAGAATTCAGTCTCACTGCTTGTGTTTACAGGGAACAGCTGAGACAAAAAAAAGTTCAGATAAACAGAGAACAGTGAAAGAAAAGATCCATAAATTGCATTACTGGATATATTTTCCTCTTATTAAGTAGCAAATTCTACCCATTTGTTTCAAAATACATGCTTGGCAAATTGCAGGATATTTCATGATGGAAATAGCATTCAACACATAACTAAAGTGCTCACTTTCACCCAAAATCATGCGAATCAATGTGAGGAATCGAATATGATGCAAAATGTTTGGTTTGGGTATTTTAAATGTATATACAGAAAAATACTTTTTTTTTTTTTTAATAAAAAGATCATTTGGTGGAATATTTTGGTTTTCATACCAATGGCTAAAAAAAGTTTTATTCCACCCATAGTATGAACTATTTTGACACCACTGTGGTTCTTTCATGGGAAATGATCTACTGAAGTACCTGCTCTCATTTTCTACCGAAGTTCTCTACAGTTCCTTGTAAGATATCTCACCCATGACACACTATAGCACCCTCACAGTTTTTCATAGGTCACCTCATCCCATTGGTGGACACAAGTATTGTAATCCAGCACTACTGCCAGGAGATACCTTCTATGAAACAGAAGCATCAGCATATGAAATGGTGTTTTGCTGGAAATCACATATTTCAACATTTTATGTAAATTCACCTTTCAATTACAAAACCTCCCACAAAATACAGACATGGATCACTAAGTCCCCTTTGCATCAAAAGCTTTGACATAATCACAACATTTCTGTTATTTTCTACAACTCCTGTGATAGTAGTATGTATTCAAATGCCACAGGGCTTACAAAAATGATAGTAATAATCAGTAACAATAATCATGTTTCTGATTTCATCCAGTTTCATACTTTTCAAAGCCTACTGCTATCAGCAACTGAAATTCTGCAGCTGAGGTTTTAGAACTCCCCCATAGAGATTAAATCTCACTATAAGTGGCCTTTGTATATGCATGAGTGCTATATAAAAAAGAAAATGTTATCACTAATTTTAAAAGCAGATCATTTAAAATAAGCACATTAACAATGAACTAATGAAAAAGAGAAATGTAGTGAACCTATATTATCAATATTCATAATAAATAAACTTATGTGTTACCAGTATACTCTCAAAATATTTCTGACATTCTCTTATCTTTGGCAGATGAAACTTCATGTCTACAACCTGGACTTTTCATTTCCCAGAGAGCTTTAATGTTTGCATGAAAGATTCTGTCCTGACAGCAACCTTCAGGCATTTCACTGACATTATCTGTGAGTTACAAAACTTTGAGTAAAACCAGAATTATCTTCCTCATATGCATCAGCTATGGAAAAAAAAAAAAAAACAAAACCAAAAAACACAAAAAAAAACCAAAAAAACAAGCAACAAGCTTGGACAGGATTGCCTAACATATTATGAGGGCTCTTCTTGCAACCAAAATTTGTGTGTGTATATATATATATATATGGAAATTCAAACTGAGATATTTAAAAACATTCCTCCAAAATGATAATATATTTGATGTTGCTGAATACAAAGCCTTCTGGTTGCTTTAGCCCAGCCTCTGTGCTGCAACATTTTACTAGCAGCACATTTGTGGAAAAAAAAATGCTGTAAAAAACATCTCAAGAAGATTTTAAGAGACTCAGTTGACATCTAGGGAGCTATCACATCTCTAGTGAGATGGTTCTAACTGTAAAAGACAAGAAGTCACAAACTTCCCACTTTTCAGCTGAGAGCCAGACTTTGGGATACTCTGCTGTCACAGTATTTTGTCTTTGTTCTTTCTCCTTCTTTGTTTTAGGTTTCCTTTTCCTCTGTCAGTTTCTCCTAAGTGCTTGTCAATCCACAGCCTTATTTTTTGCCTACACTTCTCAGTGATTTTGTTATTTGTAAATTCTGATACACCTATAGCATATCTTAATCCTTTCCCTGCTCCATCTATACATAAAACAGGTCAGAAAAATACAAGCATAAAGCCTTCATATTCATATTTCTATATTCATGACAGAAATGTTTGTGTGCTTGACCAGTCTCACAGAAATAAACCTGTCCTGATGCTTTTCTAGCTTATTAAATTCAAACAATTTTTCTCTGATTTCTTTTTTTATTTTATTTTATTATTAATCCATCAAGGAAAAAAGAAGAAAAAAAAATTGAAAATTGAGATAATCTTCTCTGAGAAAGATTAAAATGAGAATGCAGCTTAAAAGTATCAGGTTGTTCAGGGACAGTTTTTGTACTAAGAGAGGCTAAATATATCAAATATACTCTTTGTTGTTATTTGTTCTAAATTAATTGGGATATACAGGAATTAGTTGCTGGAGCACAAGATGAGTTTAAGTTATGTCCTGTGCAAATTAAACTGCAGTACCTATTCCTGTGGATGTACAAGTCCAGAATTGTATTAGCTTTCACCTTGTCTATGCTCTCCATCAGAAGTTCAAGAAATGGGATATTTATCAAATTTAGAGACCATTTGACCTTCTTCAAGTTAATACAAAAACAGATTGACCTATGGGTGCCAGTATCAAGAGCTAGTTCACTCATTAGATGCCTTCTAGATAGGGATGACCAAACAGTTTGACCCAAGATCACTGATGAGTTACATCCTATTAACCTCCAAAAAAGGAGAGACAAGAAAAAGAAAGAAATAGGGGACAAGAGAAGCTTCAAAGTATCAGCTGTGTGTGATAAAGAAAATAGCAGAAATATGGTATAATGCCTATATATTTGATCTGCTCATCTATAACATCAGTCTCAGGATAAAGAGCTGCAAAACCATTAGTACTGGCCAGTCACAGCAAACTTTAGGACAGTAACCTCCTAGTGACCATATTCTTGCTTTTCCACACCAGAAGTCAGCATTGTTCTCCCCTACGCATGAAACAATTCATGCCAAAACCACAGAGACAAATGATCCAGGACAGAGTCTGTATCAGTAATTTCACTAAAGTAAAAAACTGCAAGATGGTTTGAGAAAGTAACTCATGATTTGCATGAGGGATCTCAGGAATGTGATAATTTTTTTCTTTTTTTTTTTTTTTTAGATTCTTACATCCTAAATTAATTCATCAAATATCACCTGATTTTGTATGAGGAGGAAAACCAATTACTTGACTATTTAAGTCAAGTCTGGTTGCAGATGAAGGACTAGGCATTCATCCAGAATGGGGTTTTTTTGGTTGGTTGGTTTTTTTTAAATTTTTTCTTCCTTTTCTTTCTTAATATGCACAGTTAATCACACCATGCCAGCCAAGTTTGTCAGAGAAAAACTGAGGTTCTGTGAGGGTGGTGAGGCCCTGGCACAGGCTGCCCAGAGAAGCTGTGGCTGCCCCATCCCTGGACGTGTTCAAGGTCAGGTTGGATGGAGCTCTAAGCAACCTGGTCTAGTGAAAGGTGTCCCTGCTCAGGGCAGGTGGGTTGGAACTGGATGATCTTCAAGATCCCTTCCAACTCAAACCATTCTAGGTTTCCATGATTCTATATAAATTCTGAAATCATTTATGGTAAACTTTTAGTGTTCCAAGGACCTCACATGCCTGATTACACAGATACATGTTCATTAAATAAAGCTATAAAGAACTTAATCTATTATATTTTCTGTAAATCAAAAAAGGAGCACATTTTCTTTGTTAGATGCCTGGGCAAGTGGAAAAATTCAGCTATCTGAAAAGTTTCAAGTTTAAACATAATTTTTGTTTTTATTTGTTAAAGCAAGAGGATAATTCCCAAGTGAAAATAGTCTAATGTAGAAATGGGCTTCTGATATTTTATTTTACTAATGGGAATTTTGGGTTAAAAGCAATATTTTTTTACTTTTTTTTTTTTTTTTTGCTATTTTTCAGCCACTGCTTTTGAACAAGAAAAACTTTATCAAAATAGTGCAAACCAAGTCTTCTTTACTTCCATTTTATATATGCCTACTATATGTCTATCTGCACACCCTGAAGGCTAAGTTGATGTCAAATAGTGCTGCCAATGGCTGTGTGAGACTGCTCTGAAGAGAATACCTAGGTGAAAAGAGAGAACAGACCCTCCCTTAGTGCTTAAAAAGAAGCCCTGAAGAACAAAATAGGTCTCTGAATTAAATATTTTTTTATTTTCTAGGTGATGTGCTGCATTTGAAAATCCAAATAAGAATTTTATAACCATTATTGCCCGTGAATTATAGCTTATATCATATTTTTATCCAAAGTGGATCAATAAGTTGCAATAGATCATTTTGCCAGTTATGCAATCAAACATTATAAAAATACATTCCTGCTTCAAAACAGAAAACTATTTAATCAATTTAAATTAAATTCCAAATTAAGATCGAGATACTAATCTATGTTCATTCGCTCATATCAATATAGATACTGTAGAATAAATAGGAAAATAGATTCCTGCTTCTGAGAACTTATAATGTGAATTAAGGATTCAAGGAATTTGCTCAGTCTGGGAGCATATCACAGCCCTTCACATCTATTTTTGAGGATTGACTCTAGCTTAATTCTGCTTTTTCAGTCTATAGAGTGCCTCCAAATTTTTCAATACTTTACAAATATGCTAAATTCTGGCTTCATTCAATTTTTATTTTGTGTCCATGCCAATGCCAAAGGACACCCAGGCATTTTTGATACAAAAATAACCAGTTGTGTTCCTTGTCTGAATGCAGGATGACATTAGTTTCTCCAACTCTCAGACATCTGTCAGAAGAAAACTTATTAGGGTCTGTCTTCATTTGGGGAAAAAAAAAAAAAAAACAGATTCTGGAAGATTTGCTGTTCCTGCAGGAACCCACCAAAAAATCTGGTCCATAGGAAAAAACATATCATCATCCCACTGGGCCGTTCCATTTCTCAGGAGATATATATATATATATATATTTCAGTGTATTAAAACAAATATTCATCTTCCCATATTATTCATTTTCTCATAAAAATATTGCAGCAAATTCATTCACATACATATTAAGAAACTACTGTTAGATTATGATATTAATAATAGTAGTATTTATTATTTCTGTTTATGTTGGACTATTTTTATTAAATATATATATATATACATACACATATATATGTATATGTGTGTGTACATATATGATGGGTACTTGTTTTGCTCCTCAGCACAGACAATTCTACCACATACTGGTTGAGGAGATAAAACCTGTCCAAACTTCCGTAAAGATCAGAGTGTCTTATCTTAAGTTGGATTACTACTCTTGCAGAGTGAGACCAGATAAACAAAGCCCTTGTATAACTTCAGGGCTGTTGTGATCAATTTGCCTGGTGCACGGCTCTGGGGACCATGCTGTTTTACCATCTTGATTGCGATGATAAATCCATCATTATGTTCAGTGCGGTGGAAACAGCTCAGAGCCTTGCCATTTGTGGCAAATCTTTTCTATGGCAGGCTCATAGTAAATCAGTCTAACCTGAGCTGACAATGATTGATTCTGAACAAAATGTCATGAACAATCAAATCCTCCATTTTCTCCTTCTTTTAAAACTGAGTAGATTTAACCCCCTAAATCTAACTAAATTCCAAATAAGAGAAAATGGAGAAGATTTGCTTTCAGGGTGTTTTCTTTTCTCTGATTGATAATTCTGGGAAAAAAGGGGAGATTTAATTCACATTTTAGAAATCTAAAATGTGTGGCAAACAATGCACCTGTTATTTACAGTCATTGATCATTACTATCATTAAGAGTCAGATAAACACATATTTTAATCCGCATCAGAGTGCATGTATTGGGAGGGAGACAGGCTGATTTATCAGCTCTCTGAGGCAGGTATTCTTTCTTTCCTTCTGCTTGCTTAAATCCCTCCCATAATGGACATGTGGTAATGACTGGAGTGCCTGAAACATTTTGTGACACACACAGCATCAATATTGTACCACAGAATTAGAGTCATCCAGTCGGCCTTCTGATTTATCTTGGGTTGGCTTTTTTTGACCTCACAAAAGTTGTTACAAAGCACCCTGAACCATTATGGGTGTTAGGAGGAACCTAAAGCTCTCCCAGAAATCTGTGTTCATCAAAATCTAACATTTGATTGAACATGGTTGAATCAAATCCTATTTTTCATTGACAGAAAATGTACAGAAGAGAAGTGAAAACTGTTCTGGCCCCAGAGCTGAATGTTCCAAAGCTTGGAATTAATTTTATCAGTTAATTTTTTTAAGCTATATTTTGAAAATAATACACTATCATGATATCCCTTAAAGCAGCCAGGTATTTCTGGAATATATGCAGATGGTAAAAAAGACATGAGCAGATCTTCTTGCTCTTCTTGCTGTACAATTTGTGACAAAAGAAAAAAAAAAAGTGGTGTTGAAATAAAATAGCTTTGGCTTTTTTGCATACTGAATAGAAAATGAAAATAATACAGTCACTGAAATGATTACCTCATTTATTTGTTTATCAAGAATATTGGATGAAAGAAAGTAAGGGAATTGAAATTAAATGAATTGTAAGCATCTTTCAAATCTATTCTTTTTTCTAATCTACAGAGATCAGACACTTTGGAGAGGCAATCAGCTTCAACGTGAGGTAGAACAAACAGAAGCATCTTCCAGCTGAGACAAAAGGCTTTGCAGAGCTCCTGTTTGTGAGGAGATGTGAAAAGAATAGCTTAAATTGACTATCAGATATTTTTATACTGTTTTGGAAGAGTGGGAGTCTTTCAAATATAGTATCTGAATATTATGCTTGTGAAACTGAAACACAAGCAGAACTTGCTGTAGATAGGGTATTATTCTTTGCACAGCCTTACTAATGCAACTGCCTCTGACCTGAATTAAAATCATTATTCCTATTCACACTTTCTTAATCAGAATTATTAGGGGAAAGACGGTTCTGCTTCACAGAGGATTTAATTACATCATCAAGTTTTGATATTCAAAACTTAGTTTAGTTTTGATTCAGAACAAATCCCAAAAATTCTCAGTGACAGCAATAGTCCAAGGGTTCTTAATACAAAGACAATCCACTCTGAGAGACTGAACCTGGGCGGTAGTTTCTGAAAGCCCTGGGATTTCTGGATTAGAGGCAATCTCCCTGCTTGGCTGCCTCAGTGACATGAAGCTTCATTGTCTGGTCTCTTCAGTAAAACAAACCAATAACCACATATATGAGTTTTCAAGAAAGCAGGGATGTTTGGAAGATCATGGCAGGATCCTAATACTTGGTGTCTAATATAATTGTTATTAAGTTTAACTCTCTGTGGGCTTTTTAATGGCATTCCCAAGTAAAATCCTTTTTTTTTTTTTTTATCCCCAGATATTTTCCAGTCAACATTAATCACTTCATTATTGCTTCTTGACTACAATATTAATGCAGCAAAAAACAAGAATGGATTCGTCAAATGAGGCAGCTGGTGCTGAGGACCTCTGTCCACCCCATCTGTGGTGGGGTGTTCAGGGAGTTGATTTGGCCTCACTGTATTTTCCTTGTGGACAAGTATCCTTCTGTTTCATTTAAACCAAGAGTAATCTCATTTCTGATTTCCTTTGTGAGAACCAACACTCCTAATCCAAAATAAAACGGTAGGGTAAATATTCCACCTAGAAAAGGTTAGATCATGACTTTTGTCCTCACTGTCTGGGGCTTTCCTCCATACCCTACAGTTTGGCTACTGTTCAATACTGTGATTACTGTAATAACTGTAATAACTTTTAGAATTACGTCAAAAACTTTTCCAGGTGGCAGTGAAGGTTTGGCCTTCCTCAGGAAGTTACTGTGAAGCAAATTCAAGCCTACGTTATTTGACACATTATTCTAGCATGGATCTCCTTACAGAGTCAATCAGTAGACATTAACAAATCAAAGCTTTTTCATATTAAAATCCAGTGACAGTGAACAAATCACAAGCACCAATCATGGGGAATGAAGAGGAAGTTTGCATGGAGAAACTTTAATATAGAGATATTTTTACATGAGGGGCAGTCAGAAAAAGACATAAGGTAAACAAAGTGACTCAGAGCTGACCTTCAGTTGTTCATGTAAGTTCTTAATGTAACATGAAACCAAACTTCCAGTTAGATCATATGAGTTTTATCACATGTTCCTGTGTAAGTAGATTTTTTGGAGATAATTTCAGCTGGCCACCATGCTTCATGTTAGGAAAAAAAACCAAAACAAAACCACCAAGCAAAATAAGCAGGTTTTGATCTGGGTTAAGAACAACCTGTTGCTAGAGGAGGCTGAGAGGCTAGCAGAATTAAAACAGAAATTATAAATATGTGCAAATAACAGAAGTAGCAGTATAAAAGCAAATATTGAATCAGTCACTGAGCAGTGGACCAGCACAACTGGAAAAACAGCACAATTCTTTCAGAACTAAAAAAATACTTGTAAAACCAGGTTCAGACAAACTCACCCAAGGTCTGGTAGCACTTTACTGGAAGGCTTTTCACTGTTTATTATGAAATACCTCTGCCAGCCTCTCCTAATTATGCTACAGGAAAGTAGATGAGCAATAAGCCCACACACTATACCAATGAAAAGCACACTCACATTCATGAAATCATGTTCTATCTCTTAAAATATGAACATAACATCAACATAAAAAATAAACTTTGTCTTAACATTTCTAAAGATTTTTTTTTTTAATCTAACCAGGGCTAAGATCATTAAACTTTTAAAATTATACCTATACTAGTAAAATAAAGAGGGCTAGGGCTAAGGCCCACGGCCCACACAACAGAACCTGACTGTTCACCCTACTAAACTTTTAGTCCTCCTTGGCCCAACCTAGCACAGGATGAACAAGCCATTCAACACTGGGCCAAGATCCAAGTCTGGCACAGGTAGGACTATTCCAGCAGTGTTTGGGTGGATAAGGGTATTTTATTGTGCAATTCAATTTGGGCAGTGTCACTAACCTTCAGAGACAGAAAATATTGCCTCGCACATTTTATTAATTAGAGATTACAGGCATATGAATTACACTTAATCTTTTTTTTTTCTCCTTTAGTAAAATTCAGCCTTATTTTTCCTCAAATATATTACTCCCATAATTGAAAAATCCATTGCTGACATAATTCTATGTATAAGAACAGTCCCTCTCTTGACACACATTGGCTCCTGTGCTCACATCTGTACTACCAAACAATAAAAGTGGCCATGCCCAGGGATTACCCCACAATTATCCATACAGTCAGACTGTAAGTACTGTTGTAAGGAGGGTCTAACACAGTCTTGGCTTCCTAAAACTGTTGAACAATTGCTGGATAAGGATAAGTGAATTAATCCTTATGGTTGTTAATTATGCTTTACTGTTTCAGTCAGTGATCACTAGGCTCTTTTGCTTGCTGTTATAGAAGTAGCTGATGGGTAAGGTGTAGCTTCACTGTCACAGGGCAGGGCTAAACTGACTCACTGCCTTCCTATTGAGCAGACTGGCAGTGTCCAAACTACACAGTCCTTGTCCCTGAGCCAACTCTGGGCCCCAGGGGTGCCTGCAGAGCCTTAGTACATAACCATGAGTTTATGTGCTCTTCAGTACGGAATGTCAGAAATAACACATGGTCTGTTTCAGCCCAGCAGCATGATACTTTTATTGCACAGAAGTAAAGATAACCTCTAGGAAGTTGCATGACAGTGTCTATTTGAAGGTGTCAGTGCTGTGGGGACAGTACTGAAGAAAGATGTTGGGCACAGAGCACCAAACCCAATGCAGTTTCATCCTCATTGCCTTGGAGAAGCAGTCCCTGGAGTCTGCAGTCAAAGACATCTTTGCTTCTTGGTGAGAGTTCGAATAAGTGATATAAATCTCCAAGGGGAAAAGATTGTCTTTGCTCCCTCGTGGTCTTTTATTTAGCAGCATGGATTCACCCAGCATGGTTTCTACAGCTGAAATTCGCATACGTGTTTTCAGGATTAGGAAAGCAGTGATTTATTATCTTTTCACATGCAATTGCCTGTAGGATGAGCAAGAACAGCTGTTCAGTAGTGTAGAGCAGCAATACACAGTAGTTTGCTGCAGGGTAGGAAAGGGAGGAATTCCATAATTTGATTTGGTAGGGGAGCTTCTATCCACAGAAGTGGCCAAATGTAGGTTTATTCAGGAAATCTTTGTCTCACTGTGAAAAGTGCTATTGTCTCTTAATTACTACCACCGATAGCCAAGTCCTTAATATTACATCTGTGCTGAAAGGCAGCATTCTCCAGAATCTTGCAGAGGCATTGTCTGTGTTCTGGCACGGGTGATGCAAGACCATCCCAGAATAACAGCACCCTCTTCTGATCAGTCCTGAGGTTCTTACTTTTCCCACTATCCATCACTGTCAGCTCCCATTACTGTAGTTTCTGAGATCCATCAGGCTCCCAGCACAGTGTAGTGCACCACAGAATGCTATGGGAAATGTAACCATTCTCACAAAAAAAATGTAGCTTCCTCTCTTTTTAATGAATAAAGTGTAAAACAAGACGCAAGTTCACACACAAGCAGGAATTATATTCACAGGACTGCAAAAGTAGAAGGATGGAGCTGACTCCTGAGCCATCGTGTATATTATTTTGAACATATAAATATTTCCCTCTGCTCCTTCCTGCCTCAAGGTTATTCAGCTTCACTTCAGCTAAACAAACCAGGTCTGATGGTTGGCTCTGCTACTGTAAAATTATTGTCAGTTGACAACATATGCATACTTGCCTTGCAGAGGACAGCATTCAGGGATACATATCAGATTCAAAATCAGTGGCAGCCACGGGCAAAACTGGAATATATTGCATTTTAGGTTAGGCTTCCAATCAGTGCCACCACATTTTCAACATCAAGCATTCCACAGTCAGTACATGTGAAAATTAAAGTTGCATGCACAAATCTGTCTTCCCTTAAGTGTTCTTCAAGTCTCTGAATTGCCTACAAGCAATTGCATGTGAAAAAATAATAAATCACTGCCTGTCTTTGGTGCCTTAGGAAAAAAAGTAGCCTTTAATAAGATGATCAAACCTGAAGGCTTGAAATTTGCACTTGAGGTTATATATGCACGACCTGTCTCACCACGTAGACAACACAGCAAAGTGCTCTAGAATTATGTCAAGACTTGGTGAATCCTTCTGACAGAACAGCATTGCTTCATCCTGGCTGCTCCACATTTGAGATCACTTTCCAGCCCGTGAAGCTTTTAGAAGAGGCATAATAAGAAGTGAGAGAGGCACGGAGTTAACTGAAGGAACTTAATGGAAAAAAACAAAACTTGAACTTATGCTCTTGTCATTATCAGCCCAATCTCCCTCCCGTATGAACCCACAGTATTGTTTAAATGGGGAAAGAGCAGCTGGAAAGGAACCAGTTTTTCATGATCCCATCTGGAGCTTCATCCTTGTGGCATACTTAAACAAGATGCTAGGTTGGTGCATGGGCAGGACTGATAGGATGTTGACGGATTTTAGTAGACAGCCTCTAGCAAGCTCTAGTGAGGAGAGCGCAGATGGAGAATAGTGATTTTTGGCAGCTAACAATTGAGCCAAATCCGAATGGATAGGAGATATGAAGTGAGTAAAAGGCATCTTCCTGACCCCAAGACTGTACTCATGCCAAAATTAAAATTCCTTCTACAAAATATAAAAGCATTCAACTATCTGAAAACACCAAATATAAATAATTGTGTTTCTTTTAAAAGTTGGAAAACATCTTCCAGATTTTTATGCATACTAAAGTCAGAGAGAGATATCACTTTCCAACCAAAAAGTATGTGAAACCTTACTTTTCCTGTCAAGTACCACATATTTCCATAAGCAGCTCAATGGTATTTCAAGAACTTGATGCCTTCCCAGAAATAACAAACAATTCAAAAGCTAGACCTCATATGGGGAAACCAATCTATCCTCACAATAGCTTGCAATGAGTCTTTATGAATCTCCTTTTTCAGTGCAAGGGCAGTGATTGTCAGTGAAAGAGCTCATGTAAAAATGCAAGACTAACCGGTCAGAGAGAACAGGTATAGCTGCATACACTGCTGAAATGGGTATCCAGTCGTTCTTTAGGACAGCCTCCTATGTGAATACAAATTAAGCAAGTGAAAAGATCCTCCAGACAGGCATATTTTTCCTTATTAATAATTTCTTAGAACCATATGAGAAACTAGAGGTCATAAATGAGACTGACCTTACCCTAAAAAGATTAATACCCAAATAGACAGGAGGATAAAAGGAAGTATTATTAACTCTGTACTACAGAAGTGAAAAATGTCTGATTCTAAGAGATCCTGACAGCTACAGCTCCAGTTTAAATAGACATAACTTTTCAGATATTCAGCACTTCCAGACCAGTTCTTAAGTGATTTTTTTTTCTCTGATATCTAAAGTCAAATACTTAAAACTAGTTTCCTGAATCCCTTATAAATACTTTAATCATAACACCATCCATTTACTCTTTAACATTTTGCTTTTGGGCTTCTTGAGATAACATAAATCACTTTTACTTTAAAAACAAAATACAGAAAGCAAAATCCATTTGTATAATTACAACTCTGATCTCCTCTCCTTCTCCCAGAATTAATCCCCCCTAGAAAACTCTCACTTAATGGACCATTCCAGTAAACCCTTATAGCTCAAAGACTGCTATGTTTAATAGAAGCCTGTAAGTGTTGAAGTAGCAAAACTTGCAGCAAGATTCCCTGAAAGCTCTGCAAACTAACAAGCTTAATGGATTTTTAATGGTCCCTTTACAGATTTTGTAAGGGCAATGGAGGCAGTGGTGGTGGGAGGTTATGCTTGTGCATAATATTAAAAATATTTTGAATGCTCTGCAGCAGCATCAATACCCAATAGGACCATATTCTCATGGAAACTTATATTAAGGAGTTTTAAACTGAGTACAGCAGGTATTATATACCTTTACTATGTATACAACCAGTGCAAACCCGTGGGGACAACACAGCATTGCTGTTGCATTGAGCATCCCCACATGATTAGTAGATTAAAGCATAAAACAACCGGGGGCATGACACCTATGTCCAACATGATGAGAACTGCAAATCACAGGTGTGTGTGCAAATTCACTGCTGAAAGCTGTTGTGAGGCTAGAAAGAAACTACAGAGTGAAAAGTTCTGGGTTCAGAAAACCAGCAGTGACTCTAAAGGACAAGAAACTAAAACAAAGAACTGAGATCAGCTGGAATTTGGAATATTACCTTAAAGAGAAAAAGACTCTAAGAAAATTATGGGGGAACAATAGCAGTTTAAAAGATCTTTATTATGGAGAAGACAGAAAATTTCAAGCATCTATTACTTCAATATATCATTATCTTGTTTTCAACCTCTATTTTATTGCTAAAACAATGGACTAAATTTTATTCTTGTGGAAATTATGTTAATTAGTGTGTAATTATTTACTTGATGCACTAGCTACACAGAGGTACCTGGGGCAAAATACGGTCCCTTGTGATGATAAGGCCATCTAGACTTAAGTACATTGACATACTGGCAGGCAAATAGAGCAGATCCTTCCCTGGTTTGCAGCTCCACTTTGGTGATAGTTCTAAGCAAAGCTCTTAGTCTGAACATCCACAGAATACCTGCAAAGAGATTATATTTTCATCTCTGTTACAGTGTATTTTTAAAGACAAAAGCTGTTGAATAATGTTATCCTTTTTATTAAATATATATATATAATTTGTAACACAGCTTTAATTTTCCTTTGAAAATGAACACCACAAATCTAATACTCTTCACTTTACACAGTGTTCAGATTAGTGTGATTCATCAAGTTTAAATCAAGTTTTAAAAAATGCTTTATTTTATGTTTGGACACTCTTTTTTTTTACACTAGATTCCCCATAATCCAAGCTAGCATCAGTCCACTTTTATCTTCCCAAAAGATGCTGCCTATTATCTGGAAGATTTTCTGCTTTGATCTGAACTTTAATTTGCATGAGATAGGTAATATTACCCGTGTCTACCTACCCATCTGTAGGTGAAATTTGCATTGTCGATATGTTTCCTAAGGAAGAGGGCCTTGGGGAGTGCATTGCTCCATAGGTTTGAGCGTGCTGCTCCGTAGTGCTGCAGAGGATGAAAAGCAAATGCTGCATTCAGTGTCTCCATTCAGTCTGATCGACCATATATAAACTATGGCTCTGCCAAAAAGTGTAGTCAAATCCATCTGTCTGCTGGGAGAAAAATCCTTAACAGGGGAATTTCACACATTTTACAGACAGCTGCCATTTAGTCTTTGTATCCCTGAATGTCAGGAAGGGAAACAATCACCAGGCCCCTGTTTCCAACATAATAAGTGCTTTTCATCAACACTAGCATTATCCTCCTAAAGATACAGACATAACAAAGCCAAAGTTCCCTTCTTTGTTCAAGTGGTCTTGATTTCTTTTATTATTACCCCTCCTTCCTTCCACTCAAAACATCCTAACTGTTGAAACTCAAGTTTCAACCTCATATCACAGTACCAAGTATGAGCTAAAATTCTGTGTTTTCAGAGTGTTAAGAATAACTAGATTTTATTCTTACTGTCAGAGCTCTGGGCATCTGGGAGAGAAGACAGGCATCTGTGCAATTATACTTTTTGTTCTCTTGAGCAAAATTGCTTTCTCAATTTTTTAACATCTTTATATAGTCACACTACCAAGTTATCTCAGTTATGTTAGCCACGCATTTCCTTTCAGTTTGCCAGTCTAGGAGGTCTCAAAGTTCAATTGACTGACTGAGTCATCTACTATATAAGTTCCTCTGTCTGAACATATCACTCTCATCTTACATCAGCTCAGAGCCAGTCAATCCATCGAACATGGAACACACTTTCTCTAAAAACAGCCAATGATTTTTGACCAGATGAATCACAGCTTAAGCTCCATAGACTCTATTGACTAGATCTGCACTGGCTATAGGAAGAATAAAATGCAGTGGGTGTTTCCCACTCCCCTTCCTCCCACAGCCCTGTGTTCATTCATTGCACGGTAATGAAATCAAGTTCTTATGGCCTCAGCCTTACTTGCATCCATCTGCAGATATTTAAAAACACAGAGAATCCATTTTAGATCAGAACAAAGATCCATCCAGCCAAGAACTTTGCCTTCAGTAGGGATCAAAACCAGATGTCTCAGAAAAAATAGAAGATAAGAGAGCAAGTGCATGTGATACATCCTCAAAGCATTCTCCTAGAGTTCAGAAATTTCCAACTCAAAGGCTTTTTAAACTCTGGGTGATTTCTTTGAATTTAAGTATCTTGAGGAATTTCTTTGCTATGAATTTGTCCAACTGTGCCTTGAATGCACATAAACTTTTAGCCTCCTGTTATAGGAATTTCCACTACTACTTCACTTGAAGACCACTTTGAGTCTGCCACGAATGTCCAACTCTCTCCAGCTTTGCACTGGAACAGACAGTGACTAACTGATCTACTCTGTGCTGTTTGCAACCTTGCTGACCTAAGTCACAGATCTCTCTCCAGACCCTTAACTATCTCTTTTTCTGGGCTGAAAACCAAACTTAATTCTCTTCCACCTTCCTTAGTCAGCGGTTCAATGCTTTTTAACAACTGCATTACAATTCTGTGAACTGTGTAGAGACTTGTTGTATGATTCTACAGAGGATAGAACCACAAGCCAGATTTAAATAGGGACAAGGCATTATTTAGAGCCGGTATACATTACCATTATACATTTTCTGGTTTTTTCTCTATTGTATTCTTAATAATTCCGAGTATAACTGAGTTTTGTTCATTAAGAAGAGTAGAGAGGATGTTTCCAAAAGAAACCCTGTTATAATATGAAGATTTCATTCCTGAGTGGTAATGATGAACTCAGAGTCTCTCATCAAATTATTTTTCCCATGTGCATGACTTTAAAAATTTATATTTATTGGATTGTGTCTGCTATATTAATGTCCTGATCCTATGTCTCGTTACACCTCTGTACCATTTTTTTTCTTTTGCTCTCAGGCACATTACTTCTGTCTCTCAAGGATTTACGATCTTCATTGCTTTACACCAGAACAGCACCTCAGTCATTGCAAAGACCTCAGGGCCATTAGTCATGTTTTCTTCAAAACATCATCTACACAGCCACATCCCATTAGAAACTAATTTCCTCTTCCTGTGAAGTAGGTTCCTAATACAACCCAAACTGCTGTGTGAAGAAGCTGTGAACAAGGCAATGCCATGAGCTGAAAAGAAAGCTTTAGAGAATGCTTAAACATATCAAGCTCCATAAACCATGACTGAGTTCAAAAACTGTAAACCTTGTCTCTTGGAAGAGCAGAGGTGATAAAGGCTGCTTAGGAACTGGGATGTCCCTTGTCCTGCCCTTCCCATGCCCAATTCACACACATCTGATGGAGGACAACCTCCCCTTGTGCCAAAGGAGAGGAATCAGACGCTCTCTAAGAGCTTAGCCATCCCTGATGGCAAGTTTAGTTTTGAACTGCTCATGTAGTAGGTGCATTCAGGTTTGAGGAAGATCTACAACTGATGACTGAAATAGAAAAACAGGCAGAGCCAGTGTCTCCCAAAGGGAAGGTTAACTGTGAACTGTGCAAATTCATGTTTTTATATTGAGTGTATACACAGAACATGAAAGGCAGTGTACACACAGAACATGAAAGGCTTTTTTTCCCCCTACTATTAAGTACACACATGTTGTCAGTTCTTAAACTCATTAACTCCAGGACATTTAAGTTCTACCAGTTTTCTTCCTGATCCTACTGAGAGTTTTTTATTTTTTATAAATTGACTCATCCTCAATTGCTTTGATCCCCTGAATTCCCAGTCAGTTGATTCCCTGATGAGACCAGAGGCTTAACTTGTTTTCACTTGAAAATGAGCATATACACACACATATGCACACACAGTGAAAGTGTAACTTGTAACTTTTCCAGTTCATTATTTACCCATTTATTTAGTTTTCATCTTTCCTTTGGGGAGTAAGTTCCCTAAAGTGCAAAGTTTTAATCATAAGGCTTGTGGCTCTTTGCTCAGTGCCAAAAGCACTGTTTTTAATAACATTTTGGCTCTGCTTGTGTATCCAGAGGTCTACCGCTGTGGGGGAAGGAAAAATGATTGCCTTCCAATATCACTGCCCAGTGTAACACACATCTTTGTAAACACAGAACAGCAGAAAGGCTGCCCAGAACACAGTTACCCTCAACTTTACTGTTCACAGGGTGAAAATCTGTGCCTTGTTCAACTTAGAATTAATAAATAATATATTTCTTTTTTTTGTTGATAGCTTAGATATATTCTGCTGCAGTTTTGTCCGTTCTTGTTTTGAAAAAAAAAAAAAAAAATCCACACGAATAATGCTGCTGGCATCCTCTTTGTCCATGCTGTGAAAATTCTGCCATCCACTTGCAAACTTTCACAAAGCAGCATAATCTTTTTCAGGTCTTGCATCTTTTCAAAATCTTGGATGTTTTGCACCTCTGTATGACATTTAGTGAGGATTCTGACTTTGAACTCTGCATGATTTTTCACTATTTTCTGTCTTTGATTTCATTTGCTTTTTTTTTTTTTCTCTGCAGTATTTTGGTTTCTTATGCAGAACATTAGCACTGCTAGAGCCATGTCTGTCTGACATGGAGTCAGTGGTAGCACATTTTTCTGGGTAAATACTAATTGCTTTGTCAAGAGCCTGTTCTAGAACTTCCCAGGTTAATCTCTGTGTGTGCTTTGTCTAAATATCTTGTCTCTTTCCAAGCCTAATAAATCTATCCCTGACAAAATGACGAGGCTGGTTCTTCCTTCCACTCAAAAAAGTCGGAAGATCTGACCTCAGCCTTTTTGTCCACTCTGACATCAGCCTTTTTGTCCACTCTGACATCATCACTCATGTTTCCTTTTCACACAAGTGGCAGTGCTTTGCAAATTTCTATAATTAGTTTCACAGTTGGTTACCTATGCATGACTAAACTGAAAATTATTAAAAAATGGGACTGATCCACACTAGGCTATTTTCAGAAATAAAGTTACTATATGACTGTCATTTTGTATGTTGTGTATTTTTTGTAATATTTGTTGCACATTCACTTGACCTTTTAATCATAGAATCATAGAGTGGCCTGGGTTGGAGAACACTTTGAAGACCATCTAGTGCCAAGCCCCCTGATGGATACCTTTCACCATATTGGGTATCTCAGAGCTCCACCAGACCCGGCATTAAACACTTTCAGGGATGGGGCATCCACAAATTGTCTGATATGAAAATCAGAGTTTTTCTGTAGTAAATAATGTTTTTGCTGTCATTTCCCTTTTGACTTCTCCATTTCTACTGTTTCAAGCCTCAGAGGTTTAGCTGCATCTTTTCTTTATTTTCTCATCTCTATTTTTTCTCAGGGTGGTGCTGAATGGAGAAAGGTGAAAGCAATGTTGTGCAACAGATGTACCCACCCTCTTCATTTCTCTGGGATAAGGTAGCCTGGCAAAAAAAAAAATATATTCTGGATTACCCTGCCTTCCTGTTCTATAGTTTGAACAGCTGCCAGAAAGGCAGACCAGGCAGCAGTGACACATCCACTAGGATAACAGCCCCAAAGGACTCCAGTTGCTGAGACTTTATCTTCTTGTTGCCCTGTTTTCCTTGCTCTTGTTGACATATGTAGCTGTCTGAATCATTTTATGTGACTACTCCAGCTACATCACACTCTTCCTTCTTCATCTCTGTCTTTTGGGGGCCTGCAGGGGAAAGGGTGAAGTGAGGTTAGGAAGAGCAACCAGGCAAGGGTCCAAGAACAGTGGAACCATCCCAGGCCAGAAGAGCTTCCAACAGCTTTGATGCAGCATCACTTGGAGCTAACAAACAAACAGCTTTGTCACCTTGGCTTGCCCCTGCTTTCACTTCAAAGGTCTGTTCCCTTAAATGCCAGTCTGTGTGCTTGCTAGTTCAGAATTCAGTTTCCTTCTGAAGCCAGACAGCTCTAAGAGGAAACCAAGACACATGATACTCAGTCCAAATCAGCAGCATGGAGTGTATCACGTCACTGTTGTTTTTCTCTGAGAGTGGTTTTGTGCTAACAGCCTCTGAGCCAGCCTTGTTCTCAGTTTCTTCTCTGCACTCTGTAAGAGCACAAGGCACAAAATGTAATGCTGCAAAAGCACTGCTCTGATAAGCTGTGATATAACCTTTTCATTCTTTTTGTCCCTTTGAACTGAAACAGAGACATAAGCAGACCCCAGAAAATAATGAGTATGTGTCAGAGAGACAAGAAAACCAAAATGCTCTAAAGGGCACCAATACTAATGCTTTTGGGACATACAGGTGGGACCGGTTTCCTCTGGAGGGTGCTAGGACTGCTCAGGGAGGACAGGGGTGAGCCCACATTGGCTTAGGTTTTCTCTGCAGGGGTGTAGTTTCCAAAAGGGAATCTCTGAGAAAGAAGCAAAGCTCCAGGTTTGCAGCTCAGTGACCGAAGGGCAGACAAAGTTATGCTTCATCACTGCCTGAATTTCAGGTGACACTGCATGGTAATAGCTTATCTCTAAAGATTATGCATCTATAACTCTGCATATTGTTTCTGGATATTTGAATTTTCATTTGTCAAATTGGTAGTGCTGTGGTTTCAATGTGCAAAGCTGACTGGAAATTTCATTATTACAGAAAATAGTTATTCAGTTTTCACTCCAATCTAGTTCCCAGAGTAATTCTGGCACAATCCTTTTGAATAAGCAGAGCTTGTTCAGATTGAAACTGAATTCAATATTAACCTCAGCTCTAGAAGCACAACCTATGAATTTGCCAGCAAAAGAAAAATTACTTTAATATTAGAAATTACTACTATGCAGAATCTTTAACTTCTCATGATTTCTAGTTTTATATTACTTTTACGTATAGACCAGGGTCAAATGTCTTTAATAGAAAATTCATATTACTATGTAGTATTATAGAAGGGGGAAAACCAGAAGGACAGTACCCGAGTAATTAATGTGACCACTGGCTTGTTGAAAATATCACATTTTCTGAAACCCTGAAAATTTTTAACCCACTCAGAAAAAAGTACTGAAATCTCAGAAGTTCTTCTAAGATTGTATAAAGTTTTTCTGTGCCTCTCTAATGTTAAGTGTGACTTGCCTGACCAAATGCAGATAACTCTATCTAAATTAGTCACACCAGCTTCTTCTAACAATCAATAGAGACAATTAAGTATTGCCAAGGTAAAATTTATTTCATCCTAAAGGAGATGTCTACATTTGGTCAAATGAATTGTGCCCTAAAAATATTTATTTGTCTCCATTAATCACAGGACACACAGACTAACTTGCACAGAAATAGTCAGCTATACTATATCTTAACTATATAAAGGCACATGCAACTAATCGAAATTCAGGCCCTAATTTTTCAGATTGGATTTTGCACACAGCATAAGTCACTAGATTGGGTAAAATGGACTGAATGACTTTCTTTCAAGGCAAATACATGAATCAAAGTGGGTTGCTAAATAGCTCAGATTCATTATTACAACTACTTATTTCTCAAAGAGAATATTGAAAATATTAAAATTATTTTATAATTTTATTTTTGCTTTTTGTTTTCAGAAAAAATTCTAAACTTCTTCTATCCTGTGTCAGTAAAATAACAGATACTAACTTTAGAAAATAATTCAAAAACTGAGCTCATTATGAAGCAAGAGCCTGTTCACCTGAGGCACCAAAAGAGTATTTTCAGTGAGAACCTGTGGATCAGGATTGTATGATGCAAGACATATATGATAATAGCAGCTTGAATGATTTAAGTAACACAATTTGTTTCTTATCTGAACCACACAGCACACAGTCAGCAAAAATGTCTATGGGTTTTTATGCTTTTTTATCATGGATATATTATTAATGATTCAAAACTAGTCACAAAAGAATAAAAATGTGCCCTTATAGCCTTGCTCCACAGACAGTCTCTTCAGGCCATTGGAAGAGAATTTATTTGCCATCTTGAATAAATCATTTTGTTTCAGAGGCTGTATGGAAAAGAGTTTAAATAGACATAACTGTTGTAAAAGGCCTTCTCCAGCATCCTTAACTCCCTAGTCAGTGCCTTTGCTGCAAATAACTGACATGTAAAAACACCAAGTAAGGATGTTCTTCAGCTGTGTTGTGGGATTTTTACTCCTAATCCCAGAGGTTCCTAGCTGATTCTGGAAATTATTATTATTTCAGTAGAGTAGTGAGAGCAACTTCTGACAAGGCTGATGGTGAAACTGGTGTTTTGCAGTTGAATATTGGTAACAGCCCAAGTGATTTGCAATTATTATGTGGGAGTGAAGAGTGTTCTGCAATTTGCTCTTTGTGTATGTCTGGAAGAAGTCTTGAACAAGCTCATTCTGCACGAAAAAAAAATTGCTTGCTATGAGGGATGTTGCTCTGTGAGGCTCACCAGAAAAATTCAGCTCACAACCCAAGCTAGCCTGGCTAAAGACCAGGGAAAAGACAATTGACAGGATCCTGGGAGGAGACCCAATACTACTCTGTTAATTTCCTTTATGGAGAAGTCACTAATAACCCCTCAGAGAAACCAGATATTTTTTCCTCTTTTTAATTTTTTTCTTCTTCCTTCTTTTGCATTATCTTTCCAGGGAAAAATTTCTGGCACAGAATTTGTGAAGTAAAAATCTAAAATTTAATATTTATGTCCTACATTTTATGCCAGCATCTAGCACAGGAAAAATGCATATGTGGTAAAACCTTGGCAAGATATCATAAGTAAGGCATCCATCCCAATGAATCCATGCAGGAAGCCAAGACAGGAGCAAAAGGAGGCCAGGCCTGAGCTCAAATGGAGCCTTAAGGCCACCAGCAGGGACTGGGGAGGCCCCATGTGGGGCTGACTGGGGACCAGCAAAGCCCACTTATGCATCTGATTAACAATCGAATATATTTTTTCAATTGAAAAATATTAAGAGCAGATAAATGATAGATCATGTGGTTTGGTATTTATGTAAACATTTCTGTAATTTTAGTATCCCTATATTTTGGGTATATCTACCTTCCACAGTATTTTCTTTTTTTTTTTTTTTTTTGCACAGGGTGCTCTTGATCTTTCTTGTAGCAGAATTAGTCAAGTCTCCCATTAAAATGGGAGATACCTCTTCATATTGAGAAAGTAAGTGAAACAAAGCAAAGTAGGAATGCCTGAGTGCTTAGAGCCAGAGGAAGAATTGTCTTTGACCTCTCTGAGAGCTGTGGTGGACATCTGAGTGCACAGGAAAGATTTCAGCATGCTCCATGAGCCAAACAGGAGTACCTGCTAATGAGAAGTCCATTTTCTAAGCAAATGCTGAATGGATGGAATTAAATATGCACATTAATGCTTTCTAAAACTAGAAGTATTTAACAGACTCAGTGATGCAGAAGAATGCTCTATCCCTATTAGTCAGAACATTTCTGTATAGAGTAATCTTTGAGCATAAAAGTAATAATATTTGACATACACAGGTTATTTATGAGCTCATTTTGCCTCCCCCTTTCACCACCCATTCTCTTTATAGAGAAGCATGCAAATACTTCTAAATGTTTCAAATATATTATTTAAGCTAACTAAAAATGAATTGTATCTAAGAGCCCAAATTATGAAGCTCTCAGTTCAGATACAGCTCTCTCTTTGCTTTCAGGCTTGGCAGGAAATAAAAATCTGCAAGTCCTTGGATTCAGAAATGACCTGACTTTGGCCTTAGAGTCTGCAACTCCCCATCTCCCACCTTTGCTGCTGGATTCTTAGAAGGTGATACCAGTTTCATGGAAAAAAGAAAAGGTTTCAATTCAAAGCAGATGAGGAAGATCACAAGTTTCATCAGTCCAATAATCAAGCTGAATCATAGACAGATGTATTTCCATAAGCAAGTATAATTGGAAGTTCTGATGCATTTACTCAAATCACTTCCAAATTGGGAAGTGGCTAATTTCATTGTTTTTATGTATTTTTATATATTTTTTATATTTATATGTACATATATATATTATATATCTACTGTTCTGTTCTATTTTCAATTTCATATGGATTGAAAACTTCTGCAACAGCTGGGAATCAGACTATCTCCTCTATGAGGACAGACTAAGAGAGCTGGGATTGCTGAACCTAGAAAAGGGAAGGCTCAGGAGGATCATATCAAGGCATGTAAATTTCTGAAAGGAAGGTGTTTAGAGACTGAGCCAGGCTCTTTTCAGTGGTGCCCATTGATAGGAGGACAATGAGCACAAATTTAAACACAGAAGGTTCTCTCTGAACTTTAGGAAATACTTTTGTCCTGTGAGGGTGACTAAGAAGTAGCACCATTTGCCCAAAGTTCTTGTGGTCCTTGGAGGTACCCAAAAGCCAGTGGACATCGTCCTGGGTGTCTGTCTCTGGGTGGCCCTTCTTTAGCAGCGAGGCTGGACCACATGACCTCCAGATGTCCCTTCTAACCTCACACCTGCTGTGGTTCTGTGTTTTAGTACTGCTATCAATACCTCATGCAGGTCACCTCTATACTTTTCAAGTTTTTGAAACTTTCGAAACATTTTCAGAGTGGGAAAGGGCAAACAGAACTTCACTAAAAAAAAAGCTTTTTCTCTTTCCTCTTTACTGAAGGCACAATTACTTGCTGTTGTTCTCCAGAGACTGGGCAAAAGAAAAGAAGAAAAGAAAGGCCAATAAAATGAATTAAATTATCAAAAATTATGAAATATTTAAATTAGTAATTTTAAAATGAAAATATTTAAATTAATAAAAATAAATTCCTATATCTAACAAAACCAAGTTTTTTTGGTCTTACTCCCTCAAGAATTAAGGAAATTAGGTTTTGTATCACAAACCCAGTAGATTTGGAGAACAACAGATCACGGTAACCTTTTGCATATTTTACCACAGCTCCCACATGCCTCTCTTGCAAACTTCCTCCCTTTCTCTTAACCCCCATTTTCTCTCTTCTAGAATAAGCAAATCTAATTATTTAGAACATTTCCTCAGAGGAGATGTTTTCCAGCCTCTAATCATCCTTGTATGCCTCCTTTGGATTCTCTCCAATTTATCTTCTTCTTCTTGAAATGGGCATAGTACCCTAGGTGCTTCCTCCCGTAGCACAGGATAGTGAGCAATAATTACCTGGTTGTCTTTCTTCAACATTACTTTTCTTATATTGCTGAAGGTGATTTTCCCTTTATCAACTCCTTGCTGATGTTGTGTTCAGTTTCCAGTCCATTTTAGCTCCACTGCTTTTTGCAGTGGTGTTGCCTAGTAGGCCACTCTTTATTTTCTATGTGTGCAATGGATTTCACCAGGTATTGCACATTAACTTTTTGTTGAATCTCATTTTGTCGATTTTCAACCAATTACCTGGTAGATTGAGGTCATTTTAAATGTTAATCCTCTGCTCCACCTAGCTTAAACCATTCTTACTTTAACATAAAAAAAGTCATAAATATAATGATTTTCATTACATAATTAATTGATATTTAAAAGTTATTTAGCTTATTTCTTCAAGCAGTGGTTAAATATAGAAGTATTATAGTTAGACTTTTTGTGTTGATATCTTATGCCATAGTACTGAAATTTCTACTCCTGAAAAATGATCCCCTGGATTGTTTGGAATTCAATGAATTTCAAGAACATTAAAACATATTTTACTGATGTGACCTAGAAGCATTATTAATCATCTGAAAATCTAAAGATGCAGCACATACTAAGAGGAAACATGGACGTCATCTTTACCATATGGTCAAAAATCTAACCTGTGACTCAGGTAGTATTTTATACTTAAGCAGAAAAGTTCAAAGGTCCGTGGATGGTATTCTCTATTCCTAATGGGAGAATAATAGAACTTTTATTACTAAAGCAAGTTCTCTGGCTTCCAATATAGTTAACAGGGAAGATAAGTGTCCCTGAAGGCCTCTAAAAGGAAATCCAGTACATCTAGGTCAGCTGCCTATGTTAGGCATTTGGATCCTATCTGCACATGATTTTCAAAGAAGGAAACTAATTTCATATCTTGTCCTTTTGAAAATCACATCTCCACTTACGCTTGTATTGTGTTTGGAGAGAACTGAAGTGATAGATCAAATTACACAATAAATGTGGCTGGTAAGAAATTGATACAATCCAGAAAAAAAAGTGTTCACAAGCAATCTTTTCAAATAGTGTATGTTGTGGAGAATGGATTTTAGACTCTCAGAGAGACTCCATATCACATCAACATTGCAACGGGAGCCTGTCCCATGGCAGAGAGCCCAGAAACAGAACACGTAACAGAGAACACAGCTTCACACAAGCATCACACCAACACATCTAGATGGCCTTCATTCCCACCCTAACAAATTCCTACTCCTCTGTGCATATTTACCAACTTGGGATCCACCTACCTTAGCTGCCTTTACACCATGCTCAAATCCCACTGTACACGTGTCCCAATGTAGTAGTGGAAGGATGCATTAATAAATAGCATTTCCTTAGCAGGGACTTGTACCATTTGGGAGTCAAGATCAACATTTCTGAGGATAAAATTCACTTGAGGTGGGTGAGAACCTCTTACATTAAAAGACAGCACAAGAAAGTTATGTTTTCTTTTGCCTCTTTGTATCCTAGAATGGAGGAAGGGAAAGGGATGGTTAAAATTCCTTCTGATATTACTTGGTTTGGGATTTTTTTTTTTTGTAGTTTTTCTAGAAAACTCTGTGGAATTACTATTTTGAGCCTAGTCATCTATATCAAAGGTTTGGAGACCATAATTTTAGCATATAACATGATTTTTTAATTTGTTGCACTGAGATGAGCAGACTAAGAGCAGCCCTGTGGGGAAGGGCTTGGGAATACTGGTGGAAGAAAAGCTGGACATGACCTGGCAAATTGCAGTCACACTCCAGAAAGCCAAAAGTGTCCTGGGCTGCATCAAAAGTATGGCCAGCAGGTCAAGGGTCAAGGAAGGCAATTGTCCCTTTCTTTTCTGCCTTCATGAGACCGCTCCTGGAGTACTGCATCCAGCTCTGACACCTCCAAGAATAATGTGGACCTACTAGAGAGACTCCAGAGCAGGGTCATGAAAATGGTCACAGGGCTGCAGCATCTCTCCTGTGGAGACAGGCTGAGAGAGGTGGGGCTGGAGAAGAGAAGGCTCTGGGGAGACCTTTTTGCAACCCTTCAAAGGGGGCTTGTAAGAAAGATGAGGACAAATATTTTAGTAGAGCCTGATGCAATGGGAAAAGGGGTAATGATTTTAAACTGAAAGGATTTACAACAGATATAAAATTAGATATAAGGAAAACATTTTTTATTATTATGGTGGGACAGGTTACTCAGAGGTGTGGTCCATGCCCCATCCCTGGAAACATTCAAGGTCAGGCTGGATGGGGCTCTGAGCAACCTGATCTGGTTGAAGATGTTCCTGCTCCCTGCAAGGGGTTTGAACTAGATGACCTTTAAAGATCCCTTCCAACCCAAACCATTCTATGATTCCTTTCATTTAGGTCCTACAGGGGCATTTTTAGCATGGCATGTTTTGACCAAAACAAAAAATCAGTCTTTCATACTTTATTCATATGTGGATATTATCTTGTAAAGCACAGAAAAGTATGGGTAGAAGCAGAAGTCTGGGCACCATTTAAACTCTTAGTTACAGGCTGAGTCAGAACCCTGTCCCTAAAGCATTACTTTCCTGATGATAGTCTGAAAGATACTGTATAATAGAACATAGCTGAGGTCATTTCTACCCACTTTCAGAGCAATGTGATTGACACTGGCATTGTAAGCTTTCTTTAATTACAAGATTGCAGTCTCAGAGAACAAGCCCTTACCCTTAGCAAAAGAGAAATATGATTAGATAATTCCACAGGAGAAACCAGGCTAGAATGCAAGAGAGCCTGAAGAAAGGCTACAGAATTGGTCTACACAGGGAAAATAAGACATACTGAGAATTAATAAGGTGTCAGATACACGAGAAAGAAAAAACAGACAGAGGTGGGGTTGAAACTTCAGACATCCCTATGTTAAGCTTGCTCCATCCCTAAATTTTGGAATCTCAAGGATCAAATTTGCTGTCAATATAAATCTATCACCACTTTACCACAGTGTGCATTAGCACTACTGGGTCTTATGTACAAGTTTTTTATGAGCAGATAATTCTGTGAATGGAGATTTCCATCCAGAATTTTCCAGCCATCCAGGAAAAGCCTCCCCCTTCCCTAGTTGTGGTCACTGAAGCATATTTGACTCTTGTAGTACAGGTTTGCTTCATCATCCCCCAGTGATTAAGGGCAGGGCTGCCCAGCAGCCCCCAGCACCACTCTCAGGAAGCATCAAACATATTCATCTCAAACCTGATTTTTTCTTTTTCCATTCCTTGACCAGCTTTTTCACTTCCCACACATCTGCTTTTCTCCACTCATATCACTCCCAAATAATTTTACTTCTGTACAGCCAGGAAAAAGTCAGAACCTCAATCATCTACCTGCAGCCTGAGCATCATTTTTCTGTAGCATTGCTAACATTGAGATGAACACAAAAACATAAAAAATCTTCTGAAAACTGTTGGTGTTACTATCTCAAATTCAGCAGAACACGTGTTTACCTAGCGTGGTGCTGCACCATGTTAAGGACTCCTTGAACATGAACGACTTCATGGCACAGGGCAGCAGCTTACAAAGCTGCTCTTTTGGGTCCTGAAAGCCTCAGTACAATTTTATGTCTGTGCTAATTAGTTCTGCTTCACAGAGACCACATAGTTCTCAGCCCCCCACCTCATTCAGTCAACTCTGGGACCGTGTACTGAATGCATGGAAAGATATGTTTCGATATAAAAAAAGATGAAGATGTTGTCATGAAGGGCAAACCAGAATTAAACCAGATATTTCCTTTAAAACCTTGGAGTAAATGCATCCAGGTTGTCATCAGCTTTATAGGGTGAAGAAATAAAAGGAAGAGAAAAAAAAGGAGGAAAGGTTCCATTTAATTTAGTAGCATGAATCCCAAATCAAAATTGTGCTTGAAAATTTTAACGTACATGAATACATAGTCTACTTATAGACTTTCATAACATTAGTCATAGCAGCATTAGTTCTTCTTATGTTTAAGACAAACATTAGATGGATATACATTGTTTTGTATCAGGCTCAAAGTGAGCCTGATTCTTATGTAAACCGAAATAATTTTATGGATTCAAATGTGGAATCAAAAATCAAGTGTAGGATTTTCTCTCTATCCCACAAGTCCAGTGATATCAGTAGTGTTACTGCTATATTCAGATCTTCTTAGCATGTGTAAAAGCGGCAAACTGAACCCTAAGAAAGATTTGGAAGAGATGGGAAAATTGGGAAATGGTTTCAAAATTTGTTGTTTCTGATCAACAAAAAACCCCAAGCCCAACCCTTCTAAGCCTGTGTAAGTATAGCTGAAAGTGATTTATTATCAAGTAAGCTGTCTCTACAAGATCATTCGTTCCAGATGGCATGATACACATTAACTGCATGTAAATGTGTGTGTAGGAACTACTCCATTAGTTATAATGAACCAATCAGAATGTGTTCAAAAGTAAGTAAATAAATAAAAGTCCATGAGAATGAGACTCTTAGCTTCCAGAAAAAAATAATAGCTCCCAGAAAGAAGTAGTCTGGAAAAAAGGTAAAGAGAGAGGGAGACATCTGCCCTTTTCAGCGAGGTTCTTGAAAATTAAAATATATATGGTTAGAATTTATATAGTTTGAAGTCATACTAGAAGATTAAATGGTCACTTTTGACCTCAAATTCTGTCTGTGAAAAACAATTAAAAGTGCATTATTTGTCAAGTTTATTGGGACTATCAGTCTTCCAGCTGACGGAGGGGAGAGAAGATAATTGACGAGCAATCCCAGAAAAAAAATTTTTAGTCATCAGATGTGTACATGCAAATATACCCTGGTCCTAATTGGGAAGGTCTGATTCATGGTTTCTAATCAATACACACAGATGATAAGAGGTTTGAGAACAAAGGCAAGGCCATAAATACCTCGCACAAACCCACAGATTCCTTTAAAATAAAGAAATTAACACTTCAGGAAATTAGAAACACAGGAGACTGAAGAAATAAGATGGATAAGTATGTATTTTGTAGCTGACCAGGGGTAAAACTGAGCTGGAAACTCATCTACCACCCCTGATATCAGCAAAGACCTTAGTTTATCTGTTTTACCATCCTAATTTTTGCACCAGCTACTAAGTAGGACTGTGGATCTGCACAGCCTTAGTGTGAAAAATGAGTGCACTTTTGTATTTGATGGGTACAAATGAAACATCCCAAACTGGCAAAAACGATCCATTCCTATTCCATAAGGAAAGACTCAAAAGCAGCCCAACCCACAGCTTTTTAATTTTGCAGGGCTTAAGGGAGGGAGAATTACAGCATCTGGCTCAAGAGTTTGTATACCACCTTTGCTCAGCCCAAAGCACATTAAAAAAGCTGAGTTATAAACCCCACAGATGGAAAAGGGGGTTGCAGCAATGATCTTTTAAATGCAGCCAAGTTGCTTGGATTCTTCATAAAACATAAATTGCTGAAGCATTCAAGTACTTAACTAGTTACAGTATGTGAAATTTGGTTTAATTTGACAATGCTGTAGCTCAGCATTGTTTGCCTTCCAATTATATGCATTGATTAGACTATGAACATAATGAGCTCTTGCCTGAAGGGGGCCTGACAACAAAAGCAATATTTTGGGAACTCAGGGCTGTAAGGTTGTAAAGTGAAAACTTTGCTTGAATACAGTCTCAAAGGAGGCTGTTTTAATAAGTTAATATTCAAAAGTCCTGTGGTTAGGAGGTGCAAGGTTTCGTTGTAACTCCTGGTTCCGTATAAGTAATGCAAATGTTATTTTTATTCTACATGCACATTAAACACATAATCCCCATTCCTGTTAAAACGACCCAGGTAGTAAACACTCTAAATGTATCTTGGGTTAATATGCACAGGATGGAAATTAAGTTGCACTATAGCATACATTACAATAAAAACTAGTGAAGTGTGTAATTACTGTTACTGTGCTGTATGTTACCGTATATATGGCTCAGTGTAGCCACAGCGGTAACCATCTTAGTGTCACTGTCTTAATTATAGCAGTTTTATTGTTATTATTATTGTCAGTCTTTAAGCTTTTACTAAATCCAAAGCTCAAATTCAGCAAAGCACAGAAGCATGTGTTTCATCTTAAGCAGGTGTGTAGTCCCACAGAAGCAAGTAGAATTACAAAAACTTCAAAAATACATTTTTTGGAATGAATGGGATTAGTTGCACATCTCAAATTGATGATAGGCACATCAGGGATTGGCATTACCTCCAAACGAAATATTAATTCAGTGAAGATCCTAAGCCTGAGCTTCTTGTTGACTACAGGTGATTTAATTTCCATTGACCCAGTCCTAACAACTCATCTATAGTCCCTACGTCTCCAGCGTCTTTTGAGCAAGGCTGGAAAAGAAATATACCTGATGCTGACAACTGAAGAATCCAAATCTGAAGCCCTTTAGGTGTATCATGCCTAAGACCCCACCTCTATTGTTTATTTTAGCTATTTCTGCTATATTTATTTTGCTAGCACTGCTGCCCTTCTCCACATTCCTGACAAACACCATGTATTTGTTGATTCCCAATGTTTCACCCAACTGAAATCAGATCAATATGTCTCTGACAAGATCTGGGATCATGGTGGCAGGATACATATAGGTAAAGTATGAGAACTACAAATGGATATAAGTACCTGAGGCTAAGCATTTCAAATACCAGAAACACTTAGGTGTTGCCTAACTTTAGGGGTTCCAAATGTCCCCAAGTTTTCTATCCTGAGAATAATGTATTCTGCCTATAAATGACTGAAAATCATATGATTTATAAAACATAGTACAGCTATGCAGATATCTTACCATAAAATTCTAAAGTTTAGATAAAATAATTATTGTTTTATTGGTCTGCCAAGATATACAAGACCTCCTCATGCAGCTGTAAAAGTCCTTTTACCATCTAGCAATTTTTTCAATTTTTGTTTAGCCTACACATTGGTGTGGTGGCACCCATATCCCAGGGAGCCCTCTACCTGGACGTTTGGTCTGGGTAGGCTTACAGCACTTCTTAAACACTAATTTGAGTTGTAACTAGGACTGATGATGAGAAAGTCAGCATTTCCTTTGTCATTGCCCCTCACTGCCTACAAACACAACAAATAAGTGTTATGCCCAGAGGAAATAATTGTTTTTCTCAAAGAATAATGCCTGACAGAAATGTCTGCATGTTCTCTAAAGGCTATTTTTTGAAGGAAGGAAAATAACATTGACCCTATTCTGTGAATGAATAAAGTGAAATTCTACCTTGGACAGACTAAGGTTTCAACACTCCTTCTTAGAATTTCAAAGAATCACAGAATGACTTGGGTTGGAAGGGACCTAAAAGATCACCTTGTTCCCGTCCCAGTGCTGTGGACAGAGACACCTTCTACTCGTCCAGGTTACTCAAAGCCCCATCCAACATGGCCTTTAACAACATTTCCAGGGATGGAGCATCCAGAACTTCTCTGGGCAACAGTTTGGGTGCCTCACCACCCTCACAGAATTTCTTCCTAATATGTATTATAAAGTTGCTCTCTTTCAATTTGAATACATTCCCACTTGTCCTGTAACTCCAGGCCCTCGTAAAAAGTCTCCATCTTTCCTGTAGGCTCCTTCAGGTACCACAAGGTCATAATTATGTTACCCCAAAGCCATCTCTTTTCAAGGCCATACAGTCTGAATTATCTCAGCCTTTCCTCATAGGAGACATCCTCCATTCCTCTTGGTTCTCTTGGTTACCCTCCTCTGGACTCACTCCAAAAGGTCCATGTCCTTCTTGTGCTCGGGACTCCAGAACTGGATGCAGCACTGCAGGTGGGGTCTCATGAGGGCAGAGCAGAGGGGAAGAATCCCCTCCCTCCCCTGCTGCCCACGCTGATTTTGATGCAGCCCAGGACACACTTGGTTTTCTGGGCTGTGAGTGCTCATAGCTGGGTCATGTCCAGCCTCCCACCCACAGCACCCCCAAGTCCTTCTGGGCAGGGCTGCTCTTGGTCTGTTCCTCCCCACCGTGTGCTGATACCAGGGATTGCCCTGGTCCAGGTGCAGGACCTTGTCCTTGGTCTTATTAAACCTCATGATATTCCCATGGTCTCACTGTTCAAACTTGTCTAGGTCCCTCTGGATGGCAGCCATCCTTCAAGAGTGCCAACAGCACCCCTCAGCTTCGTGTCATCTGCAAATTTGCTGACTGTGCAGCTGGTCACTTCATCTGTGTCATTAATGGCAATATGAAATAACACTGGTCCCAGTACAGACCCCTGAGGGACATCACTTGTCACTGATGTCCATCAGGACTCTGAGCACGTGACGATCTCACTCTGGATGTGACTGTCCAACCTCTGCCTTATGCACTGGACAGTCCAACCATCAAATACATGTCTTTCCAACTGAGAGAGAAGGACACTGTGGGAGATTGTGTAAATAGGCTTTTCAGCATTCCAGATAAATGACATCTGTAACCCTTCACTTGTCCACTGATGGAGTCACTCCATCATCGAAGGCCATTAGGCTGGTCAGGCAGGACTTGCCCTTGGTGAAGCTGTGTTGGTTGTATCAAACCACCTTCCTGTTCTTCATGTGCCTTATCTCTCATTTTATCCTGATTCCCATGAATTTTCCCTCTATTGATGTTATCATCATATAAAAGTAAGGATTAAGATGAACTTATATATTTTGTTAACATTTTATACTGTTAAGTTACCATTAGCCACTTTATAGCTGTATAACTCCTGACTATTTAATAAACACTGAGACTGCATCACGTAACTTCAAAGTAGGACACATTTGTTATTATAAATATAATGGTATTGGTATAGTGTCTGTACCAAAATTTGCTGCGTAGAGAACAAAAGCTGAAAATATCAATCACAAGAGCTGTCTTCTTGCAAGTGTACTAGAGTAGTCCAGGAAGAGAAGGTGGATTGTGTAAACAGTCTAGGCAGCCACTTTATTTCATTTTGCAGATATTTACTGCATGAATAATATATAACATTCATAAAAGGAAAGTAGCAATTCAAAAACTCCACTGACTAGAAACTGGGCCTATTTTACTGGAGAATCAAAACTATCTGATGATTTTCTTGCAACTGGATGCATAGCCATAGCATCCTCAGATCTACAGCTAAGTTTAAAGTCACTAATAATATCCCTGGGATAGAGCAAAAGTCTTTTATTGGGAAAAATGTAGTGAATATTCTTGTTAAGAGAAAACCAGGCAACTGAGAGTGTTGCAAAGATTAGATGGCAAAAAGAAAGGGTCTGTATCTTGCAACAGGCAGTGTAAGAAAAAGACTATTTCACCCAAGGAGAGAATGAGTCATTTAAAAATGTAAGTGGCAGCTCATTCCATAAGGACACAGAACTGAAAGTTCACAGGAATAATATGTGAATAAAAATCTGTTACCTATTGAGAAAAACAAAATGTCACTCTCCTCTTAGAATTCTGCAACACCCAGGGAATTGGAAAAACAATACATTATTTCAAGAAGTGCTCTACACAAAACTTAGGCCCCAGCCTTCTGAATGCTGACTGTTAGAAAAGAGAAATATTTGCAAGTGATTGCTGGTAGAATAGCAACATTTTTATTATACAGAAAACTGTGGGAAGGACCATATTTATTTCAGAGAAGAAATTTCAGACCTCTCACAGCAGAAATTGTGGGCAAGATTCTCAGTGCTGTAAACTCACATAACTTGAACTTCTGCATTGGCTGAATAATTCTTAACTGCAATGTCTCAATGAGCTGGCAACGTTCTCTTATTTCCAAAAAAGCTAACTATAAATGAAATGAGGGGGAGTGCTACACCCATTTTGCAGCATAATATTGCCAAGTATTGTATCATCTCTGAGTTAAACATCAACACTCCAGACAGATGGATAACTCAGGCAGATAAGACTGGGATTTGCAGAAAGCACTGAGATAAGTGGGGAAACAGCAGAGCTAGAAAGTATAAAATAGTGAAAAAGAAAGATAGGGCCTACACCTATTCTCTAGGAAGTGTTCTCATAGAATTGAGTGACAATTTTTTCTATAAATAGTAATTTCTCTGTATAAAGGATTGTCAACTCAAGTGAACAATTTTGCACAAAAAAGAGGGATTTTTAAAAGTAAAAATATTTTACTTACATCTAATCTCAATTAAATGTTTCATTTTTATAATGTCATAACATTTCATTTTGACATTTTTAATGAAACTTCATTAAGTTTTTCTTCTTCAAATGTCATTTTTTCTTGAAGAAAGATCAACATTAGAAAAGGTAAAATGAAAATTGGATAAGATAATGTGAAACTAATTGAGTGTCTTTTTTGTTGTTGTTTTTAATTTTATTTTGCCAAAATATTTTGATGCAATATTATTTTGATGCAATAGAAATTTTGAACTGTACATTTAAGCAGTTTTAAACTTTCCTGGATGTCTGTGGATGTTTCACTAGAAAAGCAATTTGAAAACACATTGGCTGTGAGTAGACAGTAAGGCATGGCAGTCACTTGTTCATGTGAAATCAGTAAGTTACTGTGTAAAATACTAAATTAGGAAGCAGAAGACCTGTTTCATGTAGTTTTTTTTACTAAATAGAAAAGCCTTTAAGAAGATACTGTCATCTGACAGAGGATGACCATAGGTTTGGATTCAACTATTTCTTCCAAATGAGGAAACAGAAATGCATTCCCTATTCTATAGCTGAAAACACTAACCATGAGGTTATTTGATCTAGTAGAGCAAAGCTGTTTCCAAACCTTCCTATCCTCATTTGTAGTTTGTGCCCGCCTGATCTTGAGGTCATGGAATTTGCACCACCAAAAAGCTACAGCAGGAGAATGACAGAAAGGAAATCAGAGGTGATGTAGGGCTATGAAGCATCTCCTGGTCCTTAAAATTTGAGGAATATTTTTTGACACACCAGCTGCTACAACCTCTGTACCTTTTGTAAATACAGATTCCAGAATTTATTCGACTGAGGTGTCAGGGCTGGATTAAGAACCTTAAACAGCAGGATTTATGACAATTAATTTCAGACATTCATATGGTAAGTGAATTTCAGCAAGTCATTCTCAGACCCTTTTATAGTCAATGCAGAGAAATAGGATCCTCCATAGGATAGTTAATTTTACCTGTTGTAGGCACATCTCCCAGGCTCAGCTGGCTAGCACACTGGAGATATTTTTTCCCCAGTGATTGCAGGGAGAGTATAGGGTGCCTAGCCCAGATTTTGACTTGTAAGTTTTATGTATCTATACTGAGGATAATCATACTGAAAATAATAGGCAAGAAATCAAGGAATGATAGAAGTACTGAAATCCCATGGTCTGCTTCTAAACACAGATGTGAAGGTGTGCCACAGTACATGTAATTTTGCTTCATTCTCCTATTATCAAGATGGGGGATGTGTCAGAGACCATACATAGAAATCAAACTACCAGAAAGGGGACAATGAAGATGTTTGAGCTTGTCTGAGTCTTATGCCATTTTTGTCCCTGAACATTTCAAATGCAGAGTAGTCAAATAGACATCTTCATGTGTCTGGACTTGGCCAGCCAGAGAAACCATCCACCCTGCTCAATGTTCTTACACTCTTTGTTAAACACAGAGTGAGCATTAAGCCCCTAAATGCACATTTAGATAGTTTGGTTTTTTTCTCACCTATACTGCTCTTTTTTTCCTCTGGGAGGTCAAACACAAGTTTTACCCAAGCTCAGGAATCCTCATATCATCTGGTAAGTACTATTATTTAAACCTACATATGTTGCACTTTTTTTTTTTTTTAGTTTGCTGGTATATAATGTTACTATTTTTTCAACAATTCAGAGGATAATTGTTTCAAGTACAGTCTTAATTTGCCTATGCATGTACTCTAGATTTCATGTATGGGATTTGCATGTACTCTAGAGCTTCACTTTAGGTCTCTCAACTTCACAGGATTAATATTCTCTTCTGAGCAACAATAGTAATCTTGACATACCTCACCTGTAAATGAACATGTGGTATAAACATTAAATTGCCTTATTACTCCAAGTTTTTAACAGACCCTGTCTGATACCATCAGACTTATTTTCAGCTTCAACAGTCTCCCTGCATTTCCAAGGTAACAGAAACTCCTGCTCAGAATTGCTGGCTTTTCAAGGTCTGTTACTCCATGGCTCTGAGATATTAGGATTTGAAAAACCTCATATAGTACTTAGACAGATTTTCCAGCAAGTCTAGTCTAGTAGTCAGCTCATGATTCAAGGACAATGATTGAGGTGCCACATCTGCAAGGCAAGGCATCAGAAATCCTTTATACAGAAATCTTTAGCAGCCAAGTGCAGAGATGCACATCTGCATCTCCGACCCAACACGCTAGGGTGGGTTTGAGACTCAGTGCTACCCACAGCAGCAGTCAAGTGTGACACCCATAGTAAGTGTTAAGAGCTTCTTTCCAAGTCTTTCTGCAATGGCACTATGATAACGTATCATTTTATATATAAAAAAACCCAGCCACTCAGTGAATCATGTGCTCAAGAGGCATGTGAATTACTTGGACTATGTCCTGTCTGCTCTAAGTATGGGAACCAGACACTTTCAGAAAGAGCCCCTTATGCAAAACATTCTATTCAAAGGGTTACTGTAAGGACGATGAAAGACTGGAGATCATTTGGCTTCCACTGTTTATCATTTAGTCACTAATGTGAAGTATGTCAGGGAGTTGTCACCCATCATTTGATGCAGAAGAGCAAATAAAAATAGAATAAAGGGCAGTTCAAAACAAACAATTCTACTGTCAATTTACATAATGAAGGAACAGGGGATTGCATGTTCAATACGAAAAGTGTCTTTTTCAGGGTACTTTGAGTTTTCTGAAGCCCACTGAACAAAATATAATCTTTCCCTTTTTTGGTCTTTTATTTTGCTATTAAGATCAAGCTTTGAGTGGAGGAAAATGGAGACATAGTCATAGGAATGTATTGCATACATATCTGGTGAGTGTGTGGATAAATGATACTTGAAGAACTACAGCTATTACACAATGAGATGAAGTTTTGGCAAAGGTTATGTAGACCTGCTTGCTATTCACATCTCAAAGAAAAGGTATGCTTCTGGATAAACAAACTGGCTAAATATCTGTGGAAACTCTGAGCATTTTAGGTGTGGTTGATCTCCATAGCTTTGCCAATGACAGCTATAGACTACACCATCTGATGACCAGTCAAGCTGGTCTTCTTTTCCAACCAGTGGAGGGAAATAAGCTCATCAGGAGTCATGACAGGCTGACCCATCTCTCCATGGCTGAAGGCTTACGTTGTAAGAACAGTGTAGAGTGACTATTACAGGTGTGGAAATCAATTATACAAATTGAACTTCTTAGCTATGCACAAATGCCTAGTACCTCAAATTTCTGCATTCAAACCAAATATGTATATGTAAAGATTGATTATCTTTACTAATAAACCTTTTCATTCTTCTTTAAAATCTGAGATCTTTTTCTAGGTGTTTTCAAATTCAAATTCCAGACATAGACTCCTTATGTAATGTTTCATTACATGAGGATGTGTTGGACATAAATTTCTCATGGAAGGAATCACTGGAGGCAGCCATTTTATCTTCAGCCTCAGGCATGATGCTGTAATGCCTACAGACAAGCTACACGAACTTTTAAGATGCAATTTTCAAGGTGAAATTGCAAAAATAGTCATATAAATGAACAGTCTCATTTGAAGTGGTCATAGGTACCCAGAGCTACTACTGGTATTAATAGTTGTTACAAGTGCTACATATGTTTATCTAGCTCATTTTTCTATCAGTGTTGATCTTCAAGAGCCATAATAAAAATAATTAGTGATTTGGGGTGTGTTGATCACCAGGTGTGTAGCTAATGATAACTTGAAGACACCACATTTCAGGTGATTGCTAAAATTTTTCTTTTTCTTACTTGGATTTCAGAAAATATTCAGAGCAGTAAGAGTTTTATTGTGACATTCCCAGTAACAGCTGAAGGATGTAAGTAGTTGGTTGAATGAGATTCTTTATGACCATGCATGTACAAGGCTTATGGTTTGCACGTCTTCTGAGAAGAACAGGCATGGCAGCAGTAGAATGTAGGTACATCTTTAGAAGCAGCATAATGTGACAGCAGCCATTGCAATCTGAAGTGAAAGCAACAGTAAATTAACATGTCTAGCAGCTGCTTTTTGTAACACCACTTATATTATTCCAGGTAAGAGGAATAAAATATTTGCTGGGGAAAGTGGGGAAGTGCTTGAACTCAGTGATACAACAGACTGGTGAAAGAAATGTGAGAAGAAGTGATAGTTCCTTTCTTCATGCTGTTTACATTTGAAATTCAAGCCCACTGACTATTGCTTCTATCTACCATTTCATAATCAGTGCCAAATTGCATTCCCATTTTTTAATGTGGGTGAAACATCACATGCAAGAGCTTTCAGTTTAATCATTTGAAAACTAAATTTTTAGAAGTATCACTTTTCTAGCCTTCGGCAGAACCAAGTCACGCCCTCCATCATTAAGCAGAAATTTGCAATCCATGTAAAAATTATTTTTGTCATTTAATGATCCCTTTTTTTTTTTTCTAGCAATGGACCACAGTCAATATGAGCTATTTACTCAAAGGGCTATTTTTTGGATGTCAGACCCAAAATTCTATTCAATACTGAAAATATAGCCATGACTATTTTGCCAGATACATTTAGCCTTTTCAGCTACAGCTCAGAAGCTGTAAATGAGACATGTCACTGTTNAATAAAAAAGTTACAGTTTGGTTCAAAAGTGTCATTTTAATATTTCCACCCACTCTTGTTCAGTTTGGCTGCTAGGGAAGAAGGAAAAGGTGTTGTGCATTCCTAAATAGGCACTGGTGAGCAGATGGACTCTAGTTAAAAAATTCTGGGTGAGAGAAATCATAAGTGTTTCATTTCCATGTCTGCTCTATTGGCAATGCAAACTCTGGTTCTGCTCAGACGTGCAGATTCCAAGAGGCGTTGAATGGGAGAATGGAGATCTCAGAAGTTTTTGTGAAGTTTTAGAAACATAGTGAAAAATATGATGTGAAAATGTGAAAGTGTGGGGAAAGGAAAAAAAAGAGCGAAATCTCAAGAGAAAAATTTTGCAATTAGAAAATCTGACTGCACATGCAAACTCACTGCTTGCTTACTATAGTTATACTCCTAAATTCCAAAAAAAAAGACCTATCACAATAATAAAATGCTCCATGTCTAAAGCTGACATTATGTTTCAGCATATTTAATCAATTATATTCCCTGTCTGTCACTTCTTCCTCCCTACACACTGTCTTCCTTACTGGATGTTCTCATCTTGGTAATTGGCAGCAGACTAATAAAGACCTTAATAATTATTTGTGGTAGCTCATTGCCTAAAGACCTGATCAGATTCTGATTGTGCTCAGTGTGTGGAAACAAAACAGAAAGACAACCAATGACTAAACCAACTTGCTGGATTGAGGGATGGTGAGGTTTATATCGAGTGGAAATACATGGCAAAATTTTGCCTTCGCCAGCAAGGAAACACCATCCTGGGCCCCTGGCAAATTAAAGTCAGTCATAAACATTATCCAGAAGCAGCACACAAAGGTACTGAATCTAATCCAGAAATGAATAAATTTTGTTCTATCCCTATTCCAGCACCTTCACCACTACACACACAAAAAAGGTATTTTGTCTCCTGAGCTCGGCTTCACAAGGCCGAATTGCTAGTGAATGAAGAGGAAAGGAGATGACATTTTTCCTCCCCTTACTCAAACATGTTTAATGAATCAGAGATGAAGTTGGTCCCTCTGTGACTGAGACTATGGAACCTGATTAGTTCACATCTTCAGAGGATACTATCACATGGAACCGATTAGGGAGAACAGAGAAGAATTTTTTCATGACCCAGCACTGAATTTGTGGAAGCCACAAATGAACTGACGGGGCCCCAGTTGTCTCATCAGTGGTGCCCAGTTGATAGCTCAGCTTCAGCAGGACCCAGGCAGACCACCCCTGTGCTTACCATGACGAGTGTGGGAACTAATCAAAAGTATTTGCTAAATTTATAGATCAAAGCAGACAACATTATCAAGCAGTGTTTTTTTATCAGAGAATTTGAGGAGAAAAATGCAGACCTAACTTGGATCACAGGAAATTAAAGTCACATACTAGGCAATACATGTCACCTGCCTTCTCCTAACTGCATGTTCATAAACTGAGATAAACACTTCTCTCCATGCCTCCTTTATTGTTAGATAATATAGATTTCCCATCTTAAAAATATTGCTATCAAGTATCTCATAACGCCTGTGCCATAGCAACCTGTTAGTGTGATTTACTTTGACAGGAGACGATGGGTATTTTATTGTTTGACCCCTTCTGCTCTGGCAATGTAGGTTTGGGTTTTTTTTTTATAGGAGCTGTTTTATTTAATCTTACAGCAGCTGATATTGAATCTTCACATCATTTTTTCCCTTGCCAAGGTATGCTCTTAGAGTAAATAGTATAATGAAAATCCAAGATTTCACAGAAAAGCACCCACTTAAGCAACTCTGCACCCTGATACCTCAGAAAAGATGTCTCTAAAAATTGCAAGCCATTCAAGGAAACATCTTTTTCTTTAACATGTTAAATAATTATGCATTCCCATAATTAAACCCATTAAGTTTATTGAGATATATTCAGATGGGATAATGGGACTTAAACGTCCAATGTTACAACTACTGAGTGACTATCATAGTTAACATCATAAGTATCAGGCACATCAGAGGGCTCAAGAATTTTTGGTTATTTGATAATGAGGTTAGCACAGTAAATTTGCAAGGGGGGAGGGAGGGCAACAACCATTGTCTTGCTCCTTACTTCATAAGTATGAATTACTGCAGTGAGATAAAAGTTGGCCCATACAAGGTTGAACCATGCAGTTGTCACCACAAGAGATTCTAGGAACCAGGCACAGGACTTTTGACACTCATTCACTGGCAGAATTAACTGATATGTCAGACAGAATGGAGACCAAGCCCAGTGGCAATGCTTGATTTAAATGTATAATTCATGTTTCTTTTGTAACATTACTTAAGTTTGTGACCTCTAGGTTGGTAAATCTAGGAGTCTCCATTCAAACTGACTGCTTCTTCTGAATATTGTGAACCCACACCAAAGGCTCAGAAACTTGGCAATTTATGCAACATCCATATGAGTGCCAAAGCCAAAGTCCTGAAACAGTGACTGTCTGAAAGTATCAAGAACTGCTTGTGTATAAAAGAATTCTAAATGATCATCAGTTACACTTAAATAAGCTTTCAGGAAATAGGTGGATTCAAAGCTTTTCATCAAAAATCAAGTCAAGGCAGGCTGTATTAATCACTGCGGCAAATTATCTGCCTTGCAGCAGAGACTGCACTCGGCATCATCGCAGCCAGCGTGACAAAGGAAAGTTTTAAGATGGGATATAAAGGAGAACAAAAAAGCGTCTTTGTTCATTAAGATCTTTTCCCAAGCTGAAGAGGCAGCCAGGGACTGCTTCTTTGAAATCTAGCAAGTAGATGTGAGCAGCTATCAGAAGAGCTGACCCCTTGGTACTGAACAATAGGTAGGAAGAGAAGAGATAAGAAAAGTAGGCTCCCTACAGTACTGGTTTATTGCTTGTCTGAGCACCTGCAACTATTTTTGAGTCTATTAGAGAAGAAATGCAAAAAACTGGTAGGACAGATTCAAAATAAGAAATGAAGAGAGCTACATTGGGAGCAGCATTCTGGCTTTCAATAGTATTCCACACTTTTTCATTGTAATGGAGAGGGATTTTCTAGATTAATCTTTTTTTTTTTTTTCCTGATGGTGCTGCTACTGTCCCACACTTTTGAAGAAAACTTTATGTATTGGATTGTGTTCTTCCTCATAGTGCCATTTCTTTAATGAACTTATGAAAGTGGAAAAAAAACCCAAAACAATAAACAGCTGAGATTATTTCCTGCATAGATTTCCCCTATTCATCATCTGATAGGCACAGATCTGTCAAGTGGAGGTTCAGCTGCTACCTTCCTTCTGCTGGACTTCTTGTCACAGTTTTAATAATGTCTTCTGTTCAATCTGAATTAATTTAGGATCCTCAGCTTTCAGAGTTTCAGCTCAACAGAAAACATTAATAAATGGAATAATTAATTCCAACACAGAGTAGATCAATCAAATCCTCAGCTTGGGAGCTATTTAAACACTACTGTGACACTTTGTCTTTTTCTCATGGGTCAAAAAGGCACCAGCCTGTGACTGTGGTAGTAATCAAGACAAAAAATTAGTCAAAACCCCAGTAAAAATGACAAGACAGATGCTGCAATTTTGTTTACAAACAGAAAGTGTTGAGCTCTGCTCTGTAACCTCTTGTGAAAAGGGAAAGGTTGGTTTTAGCTAATTAATATATTCTCTGGTTGTGAGTCAGCTGATCTCTGAGAAGATAGTTTCATAAAAAAGAAAAACAACATGTGCCTGTTGATTAAATCCCTTTGTGGAAGGGAACAGATTGCAGGAAGGGAGGACACATTGTAGAACAGAGGAAATATCCTTCTCCTTGCTTCCACACTCCCTGTCCTGCCATCTCATATACAGCAGCCTTCAGATGCAGACAACCAGAACAATTTACATGATCTTGGTCAAAACATAACATGCCAGTGTTGTCCTTGGCTTGTTTCATTTGCTGCTGTAAATATAGTCTGAAAGAGTCTGAATTCATTGTTACTGGCTGAAAATATCTTGAAGTGCCAAGGCAGTGACGTACAATCTGCACCTGACCTTGCTGCAGTTGCAGCATCCTGCAAAACAGTCTGCTTGGGGTGTTTATGGCTTGCCTGGGGCAAAACTGTGCTGTGGTAGTGGAGATGGTATAATGGCTGGAGCTGTTCTCTTAACCACCCATATCCTTTGGCTTTGTTGTGATGAGACATGCATTGGATGTTAGAGTTATTTAATACCATTGTTTTTCTCCAGCACTCACACTTCAGTGTAAGATACAAACTCTTTGCTAACAAATTAAAATATATTAAAATCACAAAACCATTTTAAAAAGCATTTCAGACATCCCAGTTGACCTAACTTGGATATCCAAAGCCAAATTGGCTAGATAGGCAATTAGGGATATTCTTGCCTCTCTAAAGAATCATGTACATATAAAGCACAATCAAATTCAAAATAAAATACTACAGAAAACAAGATCTGGAATAGATATCCTTACTACTATGCCTTATTTTTTATTTACTTATTAGACCAAGATATTTGACCTTGACAAGTAAGTAATTTTTGTATTATATCCAGGCATATTATTTATTTGTCCATGGAAGATAAAGTTACTAAAGATGTCCTTAGCACTTGAGAGAATACTGAAGATATATCTTCATTTTAAGGATTCTGGGGCATCCTCACAAATACATCACAGATATTTTGTATTGTCTACACAAAAGGTACTATAACAGAGCAACTCCACCTTTACAGCTCAAGAAAGTCAGCTGAAAATAGTTCCTCCTGGATCCCATCAGTGTCACTGCTGGTGTCCCTCACAGGAGGCTTTTGTGAAAGAGTGTAAAGCATTTAGTCCTCTGGGGCCAGCACACATGTTTCCATTGAATTATTTGTCCATGCTGGCCCAAGGAAAAAAAAAATAAAAGAAACATTTTAAGTCATCAACATCAAAAAATTGAGTAAATTTTATTGGAACCTGTAGAGCACTGGATACCAATGGGAACAGAATTTTTCTTCAGATATAGTGGGAATCATTTTTCTAAGTCTTCTGGAATTTCTCCTACTCTCCTCCAACCGTCATCTGGACAATTTTTACTATACAGCCTTTTTAAGGATGAAGACTGGAATTCATATTGAAGACTTGCACACTTTAAAGGTTTGGTTTATATTTTTACTTATATTGCTAAATTTAGAATCAAAACTGTTTGAATAACTGAATGACTTTCTCCATAAATTTATTCAAGATATATCCAAGAACTGGGCAATTTTAGAGAAAACTTACCTGTTTACCTCAGCAATTAACGAATTTTCCTTAATTCTTCTGAAGGATTTTAGGAAACTATGAAAGCTTAACAATATCCCTAGCTGCAAAGCCATCACCTAAACTGTTAGAGAAGCCCAGGCTTCTTATCATCATCATCATCATCATCTTTTGAATAATTCTAATTAGGGAACATGGTTTCCGTTTCACAACCTGGTGGTTCTGCTGCTGTGGAGAATAGCACATTTGCTTAGGAAATGGAATTCCTGGGAGAGGGGCAGCTCATCCCCAGTGAGTTTTCACTCATTCCACAGTCAGGTACCCTAAGAGCAGATCACAAGACACCACATTGTGGTTCAGCACTTTTCCTCTTGAAATTGTGTGCGTCACTCTTTAGAGGAAAAAAACAGCACAGTGGGCTCAGATGGACCTGATTTATTTATTTATTGTTCATATAGAAATTTCCCAGTCTAAACTGTAAAAATAGGAAAGGATCTAGATCCTCATATATTGGATTCCTGTCAAATACATTACCTTTTATTCTATGTGTCAGTGACAGCTCAGTTACTTATCTCAACCTGATGGGTAGAGAGTCAAACCACAGTCAAGACCTTTCACTTTACAGATGTCTTTTCCTGCTTTTGCTTTGAAAGGCATTGCTCTGACAAGTGCCCATCATTAGATGGGGATGGAATCTCCACTTGGCTTGGATAGATTCATCATATATTTGGTCATTTATTATAAAGACTTCAATGGCCATCATAAGAGAGAGACATTTTTAGATAATCACTTATTACAATGTAAGGAGAACTTACCAGTGCTCCAGTTCTGCCTAATAATTTATCATCTTTGTAGTTGAAAAAATATTTGCATAATATTTCTGATTTTAAATGCTCTTAAATTCTAGTTGGTGGCTTTTTGCTAGGCCTGTCTCCATACAGAAAATAGTCCTTTTAAACCAGCTAATGGCACACTGAGGCACAAATATCAGGCAGTCTTGACTTCCACCCTTGTTTCTTAACTGCAGAACTGTGGAGTCCCTATGAGAAAATACAAAAAATGTATTATTCATTGAGCATCCTAGATTAACTGAGCATATACCATGTGTATTAAAAATGGCCGTGACAAGTTAGATTATGGATGTGCTGCCTTATGTCACATCAAAGATACTATAAAACTAGCCTGTCATCTTGTAAATAACAAAAGATATCTTTTTTATAAAAAAAAAGAACAGAGGAAAGATATTATTTCATATTCTCTCTGTCAATTTGGATAGTCTGCTTAAGTGCTGCCTTTTTAAAATAAAATATAAGGCTGCAAGAAATGAGTGTTTTATGCATATTATTATCATATTTATTTTTATATTCTGCTACTCCTACAGTACAACTCAGTGTGGTAAATAGTTCATGCTAATTACTTAAAAATCCATTAAATTTTAAGTCTCATAGCAGATGCAAACACCATTTCAAATGTTCTCATTGTGTTGCCTACATAATTCATGAACTCTTATTAGAATTCAGACTCAAAGCGGGCATGTGGTGTGTGAGCCACACTCTCCAGATTTTTGTGCATCCCTGGAAAATTGGGATACACACCTACAGAGCCTCAGCACCAAATCCTGTTCAGCACTTATGCTGACCTGCATTAAAGAGTGAGAGGCCTGGTAGTGATATACTGCAGGAGAATTTGGAGTTGTACCTGACAGTGAATAGTTCAGGCAGTCCTTCCCAGAGCCAGGGCTGGGACACCTGAACAAATGGCCAGGAGGAATCTCAGTTTCAAGTCCCCACTACCAAACCCACTACACGTTTTTATTCATTGACTCATTTGGGGTCCATCTCTCCCTTGCTTCTGTTTCACTAGATGTATAAATAAAGGGGTTTCGCAGTCATGTGGTAGCCCAGCCTGAGCAGGAAGAGGATTGTCCTGGCCCAGCCCTACCTCTACCACAAGTGAATTCAACACTTTCCATCTAAAGATGGTGCCCTTATTAGTGTTGCATCTGACGTCTTTGGCTGTTGCTTCCAAAAGGCATCATGTGTTCCTGTGCTCTATCTGCAAGAGGGCTTGCATGCCCTCAGGTATTTAAAATGGCACCAGGTAGCTCTGCTCAAAAAGCTGGATAATTTTCTACATATATGAAATCTAGTCATTAAAATCACAAGTGGATATTTTGGGTTCTTTTTATAGATTCAGTCATGGGCTGATTCATCCTACCTGTGCTACTTACCTGAGTAAGACAGGCAGTGCTCTTTGGAAATAACTTCTCTCTCTATTCACTGTAAGAAAAGTTTAGAGTAACTAGCTTTATGCAATCAACATTTATATGGCTAAAAGTAGACAAAAGGCCTTAGGTCAGCCCATCACAGAAATTTGATAAAAAATCAGTGATCTATAAGTAGTATCATGAGTCCCAAAATTAAATTTTCTTAGTGTGGTTAAATATTTTTTTTCCCTTTTCACCCTTATGTTCTCTGTCTTTAATATATGTATAATAAGATTTCCACACAAGTTCTCCAAGATGTTCTAAATGTATTAGCAATTGTGAAGTACTCTTTAACTGCAGAAATAGGAACTTGTAAGTACTTCAGTTAGTCACTTCTATGAGTACAACTCTACTTAAAGAACAGACCTCTGTACCCCACTCAGCTTTTCTGCAGCAGTGCCCCTCAGATCTGATGATCCATTGGCTTCGCATTTGTATTCAAAACTCCATTTTCTGAGTTAGTGTCTTGCAGAAAATGGATACATGGTGGGCAAAGCACAGGCAGTCAGCATATTTCAGTGTTCTTTATACATATTTTAAAAGCTTTCATATAGTACTTTGGCTATTTCTAACTTTTATACTTTAATTCCCTATTCTATCCTGTAATATTTTATCTATCTTATTCTCTGATCTTCCACTTTGATAGGAGCAGAACACCTTTGGGAGAATGATCTAACATCTCTTGCTATTTTTCTTGTTTTTTTCTTTAACATACTTGTTTAGTTGTATTCTTGTCATCTTATTTAATACCTTTCATGTATAACAAATATATCATGATTTTTGGTTTTTTTTAGCAAAAAGCCACAAGATCATATTTGTTTTCAACTTTAACCCTTCACTTTCATGAAGAAGGAGATAAAACATTAGGAAATATTCTTAATCAAGGTAGAAGAGGAATTGGCTTAATAGAATATCACCTTTTTCTTTCTTCAGGCTTCATGGAAGTCCCACTATATAAATACTTTAGAATCAGTTTCTTCAGTCCCTTACTGCTTTCATCACGTACAGTGGTGTCTTTCACAGTCCTAGTGAGCTTGGGAAGAATAACTGTAGGGAAAGAAAATATATAAGAGTTTGAAATCCTATAATCATACCTTAGAAAGGAAGGCTTTGCTTGGAAGAACTTCCTCTTTGTCAAAACTCAGCCCAGATTACATGCACACTGACAAGGCCTGATTTCACGGGCACTTATTCCAGTTGTGTTTCTCTTGCATTGTTCTAAGTCCTTGACATGTTCTTGAGTATTTTAGCCACAAAATACAAAACATTTTTTTAATTATTTGGGTCTCTCATGCTTGAATCTTAACGTGTATATGCACATTTTTTCCTCTCCTCTGCTCCAGTTCAACAGTGCTAGAAATTCAATTACTTCCTTCAAAATTAATTTGAAAATTATATCTCTTATCATTCTAAAATTTTCCTCATACACAGTCACATTTTGTGTTCTGCATATTTTACCTTTTATTTCATACTTTATACCAATCTTGTTTCCACTTTCCAAACACAAATGTATTTTAAAGAACTTATACAGCATATTTCTCGATGCATCATATTCCTAGGACTGATAAATGTCTCTATAGAGAAGTTCCTCAAATAACAATCTGATATATAGTTGATTATTTCTGTTTTGCTGATGACTTTGGCCTGAAACAAGTTATTGACTATAAAGTTGTAAGTTTTGAAGTATTTTTATACTATATAACTTCTTTTCTTAAATAACTATTGAATAATTAGGTTTTGCTATTCATCAATATAAAGTATTACTCATCTCCACAGAAGTTATTATTCACTTCAGAAAAAAACATGTTTTGGGATTAAAGACCTTATGATAGTGCTTTAGATCCAAAGACTCTAGGTGAATCATAAAGATAAAGATGATGTCACATTAGCTTATTAAACATTACAAACTATTCCGGGTTTTATTGCATTTCTCCAAATACAATTTTTCATCTTCTGAAGCAGGACCTAATTATCTTTCACAAGCTTTAAAAGTGGGTTGATCACGAATCTTCACTTCTCCAAGGAACAATGTTCTCTCCTATAACCTCCTTAACTGTCCTTGCCTTCCCCTGTATTAAGTCTGTGTTTCAAGTGTACATTACGACATTTTTTAAAGTTTCAGATATGGAATTTTCACAAATAAACTTGTTACAAAACTTCCAGGTCACATTTTCCAAGTCATAGCTGGATAACAGATAGGTTCTTAAATAGACCATGTCTGGTTGAAACTCAGATTTTCAATCTATGTTTAAATTAAACTCAGAAAGGTTGTTAAGTTTAAACTCCTTCATAAGGGTGATTGAAGTACAGTAGAGTTTCTTGACCTTTATTTTTGAAGAAAGATCTGAATAAATTAAAAGAAGGGAAGATTATATTTAATGCAATAATGTTTTAGAAAATGTTCTCTTTTTTGTATTTTCAATGGTTATTTCACATCTACTAATAATGTCTTTCCTGAGGACTGAGAAAATCATTTTTCCTTCTGAGATCATATCACACTTCAGATATATTCCAGTATAAATATTTGATTATGTTTAATCTGTCAAAACAGAATGTGTTGCTGTCATTCTTATTCATCCTGCACATTGGTTTGTCCTTCCTCTCATTACACTTATAAAGGACTAAATGATTTACATGTCTTTCTGCTTTATTACACTGTAGAGAAGAGCATCATTGAGTCAGAACATCCATTTCAGTAAAAACTATTTAGAATAAAACTATTCTCCATACACAGAGCCACTTTTGTACTAGTACTGTGATGTTCTCTGTGAAAATGACAGATTTTAGTCTCTGCACTATGTGGCTTTCTAGGTTGGTTTAAATTACGAGCCAAAGTCATTCTTTTGAAACTTAAAGTCTATGTATTTGATCTCATCTCAGGTTTGTCTAAGTAATTATAAAAAATATTATTTTTCACCTTCATAGCTGATCACTAGCAGTAAATAGGGTGCCTTTTTACACTCTGATCCAAAAAAGAGATTCTTCTTGAAGTTTGAAAAATTGTACCTTTAATGGCAAGGATAACATCACATATCTCAACATTTAAATAAGTTATTACTTTAAAAACATACGCAGAATCAGTGATTCTGGCATATTTTAGGGAAAATACTTATTGATGTTCTTTGACACCTCGTCAAATATTAATTGCTGAGAAAAAAAAAACCGAAAACACACTGGACTTCAGTATTGGTGGGAAGCTGAAACAAGGAGCAAAGTAAATGAAAAAGATGTTTACTGTTTGTGGTTAACCCTTTGTGCAATGGTTGAGTTTCACACAGAATGTATGTGTGATTTGGATTACAAAGTAACGTAGAATACAGTTTATGTAACACAATACTGTGGCAAACCAAAAATGTAAAGTTTTCTCCATATCAGCCACAAAATCGTGAACTTCCTGATCTCTATCCTTATAGAATGGAGATATCTATCATTTCATGTGGGTAAGATTTTTTATTTTACCTATCTTTCATTCTATATTGCCAATTGTTACTGCCGTTACATTATAATCTGTAGCACACTTAGGATATCTAATATATGAAACATTATAATGTGTCATTTTTATTGAGCTACCAGTATTCATTTCTAACTATTGCAATATGAAGATTTTATGAAGAAGCAGTTCTAATAAAAAATAGTAATATAAAATCTTCAGATTTTAACAACTGTTCCAGGACAATGTTCAATAAGGTAACAAGGAATCTCCAGCGGCCATGCAAAAAATGACTGAAGGAGAAATAGCTGTCTAGTGAATTGTAAACCCAGTCCATTTCTCAGCTTCAGGGGGTTTCCCATGTTCCATTCCCCTATTTTTGTTTTGTTAGGTTTTTTACATTATATAGCATTCCACAGGAAAAAAAAAACCTATTAAATGGCAGGCAAAAAAAATCTATTTATCTATTTTTTTACATTTTCAAGAATATTGATAAGGAAATTACTTATAGAAACAACTAAATATTGTAAATTGTTTAAACATTAAATGTTAATGGTGGAGTAAAGTGGAGAAATTTATTAATTATGCCAAAGTGAGAGGAGTGACTGAAATTCCAAAGGGTTATATTGCCCCTCAGCGACCATGCAATAGCACAGGTTTCCCAAAAAGGCCATGGAGTCACCCTCCTTGGAGGCATTCAAAGCTGTCCTGGGCAACAGGCTCTGGGTGGCCCTGCTTGAGCAGGAGAGTTGGACCCAGGTACTCCCCAAGGTCCCTTCCAAACTCAACCACTCTCTCATTCCGTGATCTATTTCCAAAACTGTTCTCTTCTTGTTCTCTTCAATTGAAAAAAGATTGCCAATGGCTACCAGTTAGGCCTAAAAAATAAAATAATTTTTGTCTTTGAGTATATGAAAATCTTATGCAGTAACTGCAAAGGTTGGGGAAGTAGCTGCAGTATCTAGGAAGTCTCCATAATACTGATACTAAGAATGGTTATTTCCCTAACCAGATGGAGCTTCTTAGGTTTTGCTCTGCTCTTTTCATCAAGAACCAAAAAATTAATGCAGTGTCAATTCAATACTTTTCCCATTTTAAAAGAATATACATTTCAAAAGGGAGCACTTTGCTTTGAAAGAGGTCTAACAAGAAAAAACAAATGAAAAACAGTCAGCAAAAACAAACAAAAAACCACAATAAACAGAAAATAGACCTGAGAAAATATTCTACATAACCTCCATGTGAAATGAAACATCTTGTTTTAGTAGAAACAGTACCTTTCATTATCCAATATATTTTCAGTCTTCTGAAAGCATCAAACCCAAAACATTTTAGTTCCTGTTCAAGACAAGCTGACCAGTCTCCCATTTTTTTATTTGACCACAAAAGTAGAAAGTACACTTGACCAGCTTTATTTTAGTATCACCAAAATAGAAAGTTGCATATATGTTTAAAGTGAAGTTCTGCTCAATATCCTAATCTGTGTAAAAATTTTTCAGAAACATGAAGGAAACTTTCAAAATTTATGCGTTACTTGTTTCCAGTTTCCTAAAATCAACATTTTTTCATATTTATGCCAAATTATATCTGTACTGGTCATCTCTCACCTGAAGTGATGGGATTGATTTAGATAAAATTTATCATATTTGATAATATAGGAGCAGAACTGAGAGCATTACCTTTCTGTTTTGTATTCCTCACCATTTATTTGCAGTTGGGCTGGGATCTCCCCCTTCAGTCTCGAGGGATAATTCATCTCATCCACCACTGGTTCTCTAAAAAAGGACAGATGAGACAGATGAAAAACTCCAACAGTGCTGATTTTTCTTCTTTGACTACACATAGAATCTCATGTAACTTTTTCAGGTGCAGATATACTGAAGATGTTTAGAGATAGTGGAGATTAATCCCACTGATAAAGGTAGGTGGGATGTATTCACCTGTCATGTATAAAAAATATGTGGGTTTTATAGCTATAGCAAATACACCTCAGTTTCTTAAAATATCCTTTGAGGATACTAAAAATATTTGTAATCATACCTCTGTCACAGCCAGACAAAATCAAGTAAGAAAAAAAGTACCATTCTTCTGACAAGTTTATAGAACATTATGGCTTTTTAAAAACAACAGCAGAAGAACCTTTTACAGCAAGTTTTTAACCCATGGTGTATCCACCTATCATTTAATAATGGTGTCATTTATTTTATAAGATTGGATTTAGGTCTGACTGTTTATCCATGCCAGTCAAAGCAATCCTATTGTGGCAAGATGCATGTTATTTGTACAAGATTAGAACCTGCTGATATATCTTTTTATTCTAAAATGGAAAAACCACATGTACAATTTCAAAAACAGTCATGTAGCTTTTGTTTTGCCACTCTTGGTGTAAATTATTCAGTCTCTATCACCTTTCAAAAGAAAAAATAATTCCTGCCCTCTTTTCAACTTATAATCTTTTCTTCAAATTTTTCTATTATCTCAAGGCAATTAGAGATTTTGTCAGTGTGTCAGAGCAGGTATAATAATAAAAAAAAAGTACTGCTGAATGATGGAATACTTACCTACAGATTAATTGCAAGCAGGAAAACTGATAAAGTAAGTTTATTGTTTGGTATAATCTGTCGAAGTATTCATAATTTTGATGGAACTATGTGGCCTTAGACCAGCAGAGAACAGCAAGAGATGTGTTTGCTTCATGTAGGATTGCACAAACTTTGTTCTCATCCTGCTTTAGCATATGCTTGGTGTTGTTTTCTGTAGGTGAGGATTTAAAATGCAGTACTAAAATCACTTAGAACTGTGGGTTTCCATCCATTCTGAAAATCAGGTCACTGCAAGGGTTTCTGCAGGTTTATTTCTTTCCTGTGCTGGAGTCTGTGAGTCTGTTTCCCCCAGCGATACTTACCTTTTTAGATACCTACCCAGCACTTAAACCATGTCTTAAAGACTTAATCTTGTACAACAATGTTAGATTGATAATGCTGAAAATGTTCCTGCAGCATGCTAAAGGACAATCAACATGGCACACTTCCAGCATTAAATTCCATATAGATGTCTTTAATTAATTCATCAATCAATGGTGGGAAAATCTGGTCCTGTTACCTTGATTCTTGGATTCTAATCAAAGGCTAATTAGCATTAAAAAGATCAACAAGCTCTCTAGAATATACACCTTGAGTCATCCTCCTGGGTGTAAGAGGAAGGAGATGCTGATAAAGCTATTTGTTTAACAGGTGCTTTAAAATCCAGTCTCTGCTTGGAAACTTTGTTTATTCAAGTTGGGAAAGACAGGAATAATATAGAAAAAGAATAGAGGAATAAAGAAATTTTGTACAGAGTTAACTTGCTGGGTTCTAGAAACATAGACACTTTTATCATTTGTAGGGACTGAGTTTGGTTTAGATCTAACAAAAAGGTTTGAGCAGATATGAATTTAATTTGAAAAATTTTTTCATCACCATAGTTGAAATTCATCCTCCTATTTTCTACAAATTTTCCAAAAGATTCCTTTCATACACACTTCAACAAAATGAAAGAGAAATAGTTTTTCATGTGGTTGTCTCATGAGTCTGGTCATTCCTATGAATGTTTTTATTGAGGATAATACAGGAGGTTAATTTTAAGCACTTATGAACTGTAGGGCTTTATCAAGATTCTGATCAAGATAATTTGCCCACTCACCAAGCAGATCTAAGGGCAGAAAGCTGCAAATGCAAAGCTCATAAGGATTTAAAAATTCTACTAAAATAAATGGTAGAACTACAGCTCAGACCAGTCGTCAGAAAGGATTAAGACCTGTAATTAAATACAATGTATTCTTGATTCCATCATCTAAAAGCTGCATTAGTTGGGTTAAAAAGAAAGGAGAAAAGATTATGTTTTAACACATGTCATGTGCAAAATATGTGGATCTACAAAATTCTAGGCAAAACCTGGTTTTGGTCCTTTAATACAAAGCAGGCATTGTATTACTGCTAAACATATTTCCCATCTCTTCAGGCAGGAATCCTATCAACCTATCTGGTGATGGAAGATGGGATGGTGAATAAATAGTAAGCACCATCTCAATTTCCTATATTAAATACTTGGTGAAAACCAGAACATTGACAATGATTTCAGCTTTTTTCCTACCAAGTTAAGTCCTTACCATTTTTCTCTCCATGTTGCCAAGATTCAGTACATATCACAAAATCCTCGAGTAGGGAAAATACTTAAAGAAGAAAGAAAAAACTCTGTGAGTTGGAGAGACTGTGGGATTGATTTGCTCTGGAAATGAAATAAGTATTTTATTTCTGAAAATATCTTTGTACTATAGCAAACATGCAATGCTAATCAGATGTCACTTGTCCCTTGACTCCTAAGGAAAATAAAAGTGTCTCAGAGACAAAGACATATATTAAGAATAGTAAAATAATAATAGAGCTTTCCTTAATTCAAGAGAAAATTTCAATGCCAAGAGACAAAATTTGTGTTGAAATTGTGATGAAATTGATTACACAGATGATTTTTCATTAATGTGAAGGAGGCAAAATCCCTCAGGTAACGTTTCTTTTTATGTTCAACATGAATTTAAAATTACATGTTTTTTAACAAAACTCAATTTCTCTTTTGTCACTGTTTGCAAGATGAAGCCAGCCCATGTTTTTAATTAATCATTGATTTAACACCAGAAGGCTTGGAATTTACTTAATGGGACAGTGACTTTCTTCATATTCATTACTCCCTTGGGCCAGAATGGGTTTGGAAGCCTGATAAGTATTTAGGTACTTGTAAGTTAGTGCCTCATGCCATCTCTGAGAAGCTGTGTATTTGCCAATACATAACTCTTGGGTTTAATACCAGCAGCTGCTGCATAGTCAGTCACTCAGTGCTCCTCCTTCTGTGCTTGTATGAGGCCACAGATGAGGAATTGCAATGATTTCCCTAAACAGGCTTCACGAGCACCTCCATCACAGATGGATGGCAAGCTTGTTCCTGGCCTGCTGGGAAACTCCCATCAAATTTAGCTTTCTTTCTCTCCTTCTTTTCCATGTACTGAAGATCTGGTACATCATCTAACTGCTGGATCACTTCAAGCAATCTGTAATTCTTCACTTCAAAGTTCAGTACTAAATAAGAACTTGTATTGTTTGGTGACCTTTTGTACAAGCATTTCAGCAGCAATTAAATGTACCTTTCCTTTTCTGCCATGAAAAGACCCAGACTGTCTGCTTGCTTTTCAAGTGAAGAGAAAAACAGTGCTGTTAAGAGCAGCGACAGCAGCCTCCTTTTTCATTAGCAGCAACAGTAAGAAAAGTCAGAGAAGGCAAAGCAGCTGCTATAGCTGATACCAATGTGCCAATATTCCAGCAGGAGTATAATTTGATTTCCAACTGTGAAGTGACACATGCAGCACATAGCTGTAATTTTGATATTAGTGCATAAATAACACTGTGCTCAAACTCAACATCCATATTTTCACCTATTGCAAGAACAGGAAGCCAATTTGCTCCTCGCACTTTACTGTGCCACAGTGTATAAGTTGTAAAGGCTTTTAACTACTAAATAGACCTAATCAATGAGTTTTGTTCCTCCATGTAATCATTCTTATTTGATTAAAAATATCTAGTGGAAGCTGCAGGACTAACCCAGTTCCCTCATTCATTCTGCGCCTGTCATTTTTCACCTTGGCTTGTCCACACAGCTGTGCTAATTGAAAGGCTGAACTAGAATTTATGAAAATCATCATATGCTATTTATTAAAATACCTTTTCAAGTATTGTACTGCTGAGTATTGAGTTGGAATTTGGCACTTTCCTGCAAGAGAGGAGCAAATTAAAAGCCTTCATAGCCCCTATAAGCTGACCAAGAAAAGAAAATGTCTGATTGTTGTGGGGTGATGTTATAAGGGCTTTTTTTTAATTCTTTAACCATATGCTTAAAGCCCAAGGGCAGTGTGGCTTTCAGATGGACCCGGGGGGCAGGGCCAGAGCCACAGGACTGGGGTCAGGGCGGTTGAACAGCGGGGCCCAAGGGTTCAGGGGCTCCAAGAGGGGCTCAGGAAGGAGTGCGCCAGGAGTGCTGTGCTACTTTTTGGGTTTTTTTGTTCCAGCTAGCCAGAAAAAGGTTTTGTTGGGGGTTTTTTGTTATTTTTCCCTTCCTTCCCCCTTGCCTCACTGTCTCCCTTCCTTTCCCTCCAGTCCAGCGAGCCCACAGGGTGGCCCCAGCTGGTCTGAGCCCTGGGTGTCTCTTCCCTCTCTGGGCATTTGTTGTGTTTTGAGTTTTGTATTTTTCCTGTTCTATCCTGTTCTGTTTGGTGTTATTAAACAGTTTGGGGTTTTTTCCCACTTTCACTTGCAGTGACCAATTTGTCTCACTGGCAGAGGAAAAGGGGAGGCCCTTTTCCATTTGGAGGAGGGGCTCATTCCGGAGCGCTTCCTCCTAAAATTTTGTCTCCAAAAACCAAGATGCTGATCTGATATGACAGGAGCACTGCAACACAGCAGTTTCTATCCAGTCATCAGACTGCACAAAACCTGATGCAGTAACTTCAGGTTGTGTTGAATCACTCATTTCAAGAAAAATAAAATAAACCCAAACAAAATACTCTCAACAAAGAGATTGAGATCTTACCACAGACTGGTGAACATCCTCCCAGCTTCTGAAGTAACTGCAGTGAGAGACTGTCCCTATATCGGTTGTTTTTCTTTCTGTCAATACCCTCAGCCACATTAACATAACAGTGACTTTTATCTGCCCAGAGTTGCTTTGTCACCACTGCATGAGGTAGTACAGAAAATGACATGATGTCATGCAATGGCAAGAGAAAGGTGAAAAAGACTAAAGCCCGTAAGAACTCAGCATCTTTAATTCTGATGTTCAGGCAAGAATTTATCTATATATACAAACAGTGTCTCAAGGACTGAGGTGCAGAAAAGAGCTCCAAATCCAATCCTTAGAATGCATTTTTGAGATACAGTAAGAGAAGAGGATATGTGAATCAGCCATGGTCACTTACACTGTAGTCCTAGAGTAAGGAGCTTATATGGACTCCATCTACAGTCAGTGAAAGGAGGGATGATTTCTAGTTTAACATCACTTCTTGGAGATGTCCCTTTTTATCCCTCTAAATTTATAGACTATGCCAGTATTTAAGCATTTTGATTTAATTCAGATGATATGACAGAAAGAAACAAGATGCAGAAACATAAACTTTGTGTTGGAGAAGGTAGAAAATATGCACTGAGCTGAGCTGAGCTGGTCTGGGCTGAGCTAAGCTGAGCTGTCCATAAATACAAGCTACAAGACAGTAGATATAGAGGGAGGTGGGACCACACAAGTCCTTCATGTTGAGGTAGTGTGACGGATGTGAATTCAATGCTCTCTCACAAGGCTGCTGGCAAGAGAGGGATCACACACACCAGCACATTGTCCTTAACAAACTCCAAACTTCAGTGATTACCATTCTTATGAAAGAAAAAGTGTACAGCTGCTACAGAAGAGATTGTCTGAAAATACAGAACAAGTACATAATACATACAAAGACAGAACAAAGGCTGAAATGCCATTTGGAAGGGATGCATTATGACCACAAACTCGATTGAATCACCATCATGCCCTTTACAATCACATTTTTCCCTCGCTTTGCAGCATATTGGTAATTCACAGGATTATTATGCTGCAAATAACCTATTCAAAATAAAACACACTGTATCCTGTCCTTAATATAAATGTGATTCTTTTTATAAATGCAGTGGAACAAAAATACACAGGGAGATAAACAAAGATGCGGTGTAACTGGAGTCAGCAGAAGACAGCAGATTTTATGATTAGATCACAGGAAAATTTTGTCCAGTCAAATGAGGAGATAAACCAAAAAAATAGTAGAAATACATAAATCAAATTAGTGCAAATGTTTTAAAGGAATGTAATTTCAAGGGGTAATATTAGTTCTCATGACAGGTTTTGAGGTAAAGAAAATGGTGAAAAAGAGCAATAGCAAGACCTACCTGAAGCACAGCTTACTGAGATCCAAACCCCATGGGTTTTCAATAGCTCTATTATTTAAGCAAAAGAAGACAGTATAAACATACAGAACAAAAAAAAATTGGAAAACTTCAATATGTGACAAAATATAATTATTGTTATTTTTTCATCCATGCCTCAAATGAATTGTTTTGACAGCTAATTATTAACTCTTAATAGTCAGAAGCCCTAAAATTTATACCCTTTTTAGCAAGTTTAAATCTCTAGACAGGAATTCAGTAGTGATTTTTTTCTGTCATTCTCCAGGGAAAGAGGATTTAATATTATGCTATTCTTATTCTAGCTCTTGAGAAAAAACAGGAAAATAAAATTACTTGTTTTAAGCAGTACTTCAATCAATAGTGTAACCCAAGCTTATATCATCCTCTGGCTACTGTATATAAAATGCCTTAAACACAATAGAATTACCTGGACTGTAAATCCTCCAGGTCAGGCATATTCTTAAGATATGTGTTTATTCACCATGAAGGATGTTGTTGGTTTTTATATGTTTATAATTGGGACTTCTAGACATAATTGCAATACATGTAGTAAACAGAAAAAAATGAAGGCCTTAATCTCACTTATGATAACAGCAGAAGAAAAAGAACTAAAACTGATTCACAAAAAGCTTCCAAAAGAATTCTTTGGAAATTCTATGGACTCAGAGATGAGGAAAGTATATTTTAAAATGTAGCGAAGAAAGTTAAGGCTTTTGGAAGCTAAGGTATCTTGGCTCACTTCTGCTATGAAGAAATTTTCTATCAAGTGAAGCCTGCCTTATATATATATAGAGAGAGAGAGAGAGAGACATTACATATTCTATTGTCTTTCAAGCATCTGTATGTATTTTGCCTTCTGGTACTTTTCACATTGTGGATCTAGCTGAGATATATTTCAAACAACTACAAGATGGCTAAAAAGTAAATTGAAGCTTGAAAGTATTCTTCAGTGACTCAGACATATTTTTACTTTGATTTGCCAGTAGGATTATTTCCTTTAGAATGAGATCCTCTTTCAGAGATACGTGTTTTGATCTGTTTCTTACATTTATTCTATCCTTTCAAAAATAGCTCCTATATGACTAGGTTAAAGAGCTAGGTTTTCCCTTTTTTTTCTTTTTTAAAATCTTTTGTTATTTTTGTTAATCCTTCATAATTCCAGTAATTTATTGGTTCAGGGTTTTTTATTTTTGTCCATGAGCTGTAATTTTACTGCAGTATTTTGCAACTGCAGTGGGTGATACTTGTGTTTGTATCTATGATACCAGATCCTTAAAAGGCTTTTGCTTCTATTACTGTCAGAAAAGGGCCAAAGAGCATAATTCTCATATTTTCCAGCAGTCCAAAGATACAGTCTTATGAAATAATGGTTTCTTCCAATTTCTTACTTTTGGGAAAGTTCAAGGATGACTGCGTGTGGTAGAATTGATCTGCATCAAGTCTGATAGCTACTAAAACACTGATTCAAAGATTTTGTAAATTTTTATGCTTAGGAAAATGATAAATATGACCTGCAGTCCTTTACATGGGTTGAAAACCTAGAAAACCTTTCTCTACAAAGAGACATTCCTTTTTTTTTTTTTTTTTTTTTTTCCCTGGAGTCCTGAACAATACCCTTAAATAATGAGAGTGCTTGTGTGACTGAAGCTAAACACCATTTTCTGGTATGTAGGATGGGGGTTGAAATAAATCTGAGGAGAACCCAGTGGGACTGATTTGCTTCCAGGCTTGTAAACCAAATCACTCTGTCATGCACAGATCCTTTTGTTCTGTGGTTCAGCTTAATTCAATAGACATAGTCAAGTGGAAAGAAGCCCCAACATCCATGGATAGACACAGTCTTACTTGTGGTTAGGCCAACAGAGGAAGAATTTTGTATTTTTCACTTGTACTTTTTGTTCAGTAACAGCAGAGTTCTTACACAAACCACTGCTTCATCCATAAAGCTTGGATTGAAGAGGACGCCCATAGGAAATTTTGATGTGTTAAGACTGCATATTTAAGAATGTTGTAATTCTTATTAATGATCCTGAAAAGTTCAGCTAGAAAGCTGACATGCAGTCTTTCTATGCTGGAACTTAACTTTATTGTTGCTCATTTAAAACTCCATCTGTTTCCATAATACTGCCTAATTTTGAAGCTATAACATTTATCTTCAGTAAAATATAAATCAAAAAAATTCACCACTAAATCAAGTATTTTCACATATCTCTAATCCTAAAAAACAAAACAATAATGATTAGTTATTTTCTCTCATTAGACACTTCAGCTGGAAATACAGAAGTTAATTAACTGCCAGTTCTGTGCTTGTTTTTCTCCTGGTTTGTTGTATTCATTAGAACTGAGTTTGTCTAGACAAAGTCCTTGTTCTATTCCCGTAGTCTTGGGAGAAGAGGTGAGTAGAGTCATTGTTCCCATTTCTTCACCAAGCATAGTGTGTTGGAAAACCTCTTACTCTGTATGAGTGGAAAAGCAGGGATTTTATGTCTTCATTTAATAAATCAGGGTAATATCAAAAGAAGTATCCATAGAAGTAGTGCTGTCCTATGAAGTTCCAGCTACAGGCCACTTTGAAAGCCCAAAGGCAAGAAGGTTTATGTAACAATTTAAGCATTGGTCAAAGACTTGGATTGAATTATATTTTGTTCCTTTTCTTAGTAATTCTAACAATGTTTAGAGCTTGCCAAGGAAGCTGATGGATTCCCTTGAGGTTCCATGTAACACAAGCCCCCTTGCAATGGAGAGTGGCTCTGGGCAGCAGTCAGGACCTCCACTTGAAGGTGCACTTGCTCACCTCTTCTGTCACCAGCTGTACAAAGGCTGTCACCAGGCAACAGTAACACTGGGGAAAGAAAATATTTCACCATCACACCCCACCCACTAATAAATAATATACAGAAATTCTCTGTTATAATTTGGAGCTGGGACAACATAATTGCTGCTCTCCCAGTGTGTGGGGAACGGTGCTTCCAAGCAGCACCAAGTCATTTAATTCTCCACAAACTCAGGTCCTGGTACTGACTTGTTCTGAGTATTGGGCTGCTGCCAGACAGCTTTCTGTGAAAGAGGGCTTAAAGCTTCTGATGCCTTTTCCATGGCCCTGAGGCAGTGATACCCATCCTTCCACGCTGTGTCTCTGTCTAGACTAAGAACATCACGTCAGAGCTCTGTCCTGTGACACTGGGATTTTACTTTGTCAGAAAGCTAATATTGCTCTGAAGAATTGGCAGCAACTCCATGAACTCAAAACATGCCACTTTTTGGTATCTTACCCATGTTGTGTCCAAGTCTGCAAGACTCAATGCCAGTTTTTAAGGGTTCCTTTTTAAGTTCTTTATGTTTTTGCTATCAATTTCCTAATAAAAAAAATATGTGTCATTATTTACCTTCTGATTTTACATGCTCTAAAAGCTAAAGAGTAAAATTTGAATTTTAAGCCTCTTTTTAGGAAACACTTTATTATTTTGATACTGTTCTCCACAAGCCCACTAGATCACATGAGAGAGATGGTTGTCTTGTCACTCTATGGGCCACTGTGAGATTTTGTTTTTGTTAACCCACTGTAGATGTGACATGGTGATCATTACTTTGGAAGTCATTATCTTGTATTTAAATTTTATCAAGCAAGTGAGAATAAAGATCAAGGAGAAGTAGAAAAATATTTTCCAAACAAAAAAAGTTTCCTATTTCTCTTGCTGGACCAGTTTCTTCTAGTCTTAAATTTTTTTTTCAGCTATCTGATGAGACTTAAGATAGTTAAGAGCATGCTAACAATTTTAGCAGATCTAATAATATTGTATTTCTGTAAATGAATGACAATTTTTTGAGATAACTTAATTTATAAAAATCTTGGTATAGCCTTCAAATGCATTTTCCTTTTAGCATCTTAGAAATTACACATGAATGCAACTAAACAAAGTCCTATAATTTTTCTTGGTAGTTAGTGGATGTTGAGATTTACTTTTGATAATATCCTTTGCAGTAGAACCTGATTAAACTGGATGTTTGTTTTTATTTTATATGAATAAATTGAGATATTTGTATACCTGTGTAATATATGCTGTTCATAAGCACTTCAGCCAAATGTTGCACCAAGTCTATGTTAATAACCACCAAGTTTCAGTCAGGTCAAAATTCAGTTTTTAACTTGAGATTTGATAGGAAAAAATATGTATGTGTGGTGGGGTGTGTGTTTAGGAGGGTTTAGAACATGACCTAGAGTCTGAGGAAGCTGGATCTCTTAGTCTGAAGGAGAGAAATTTAACAGGTAATCTAATCACTGTCATCTACTGCCTAATTATGGATTGTAGAGAAAATGGCACCAAGCGCTTCTCACTGGTGCACAGTAGATGAACAAGAGGTGATGAGAACAAGGTGCAACAAGGGACATGTAAACTAGCCTCAAGGGAGACAAACATTCACATTAAGAGTTGTTAACCATTGGCATAATCAATAGTTCACTCTAAACTGACAGAGGGCAGGTGTAGATTAAATATTAGTAAGAAATTCCTGTGAGGGTGATGGTGCACTGCCACAGGTTCCCCAGAGAGGCTGCAAAAGACCTCCCTGAGATGTTCAAGACCAGGTTGGATGGGGTTTGAGCAACATGATATAGTGGAAAGTGTCCGTCCCCATGGCAGGAGGGTTGGAGCTTTATCTTTGAGGTTCGATCCAATCACAAACTGTTCTATGATTCTGTGATTCTGTGTATTTATACAGCATACAACATATTTATATACCATGTGCTTTATGTCACAGATCACCAACTGATTAATTCAATATAGTTATAAATATAAATTATTGTCTTGATTCATTAAATCTTTAGTATTTTATGGCCAGCTCCCTCTGACTCCAGTTTTTTGTGAATAAATAATTTTCTGCCCATATAATAAAGCTTAATAATTCTACACTTCTTGAGAATTGTGGCATCCTGTTTCCATAAAGATACATAAATCACTTCTTTCCAATTTTGGCTGTTTTGATGGGAAAAGGTAATGTCAGTTTTCTTCTCAGTGGAGTCTCTGGACAACACAGATTTCTTGGTCATTCATGATTGTGGACTTATTAAGCATCTCCTTTGGCTTCCCAGGCATTCCACTTAGAATTGAATATTCCTCTGTTTCCCTGGGCATTTTTTTGTAGTGTTCTGCTGCAGAGGAAATATTTTGGTTTGTTTGTACTTGCTGTGAATCTTACATTGCCTACTGCGACAAGATTAATGATTATCTGAACTTTACCTTTGATCTGTATGTGCACCTTGCTGTGTCAACATCTCTTCAAGGTGGATTTCACATGTTACATTTTTCACTGTTTTGTGCTAGTCCAGTAATTCTGACCCTGTCAGAGCTGACAGGAAACTCTGGTCATGTTCTTCTACTGCTTTTCACCCTCTACCTTGCAAAAAATCATCTGCCTTGATCTTATTATCTTCAGCATCATCAAAAAATTACTGCATTTGTGTGCAACATACTGTCTGCAGAAAAAACCTGTGTGACCTTTTGAAAAAGTGTCTGGCCAAAGGGATGTAAAATATGTGCAAATTCAGGAAGAGAAGCATATGGCATATGATATCATCCATCACTGCTTTCTGAACCTGAGTTTATTATGTTTTAAATTTTAGAGCTGGATAAAGTACTGCTAGATTTTTCTCCAGTTTAATTCCTGTTCCAGAAACCATCCTAGATTTACTTTAGATGACTTACTAGCTCTCTGTACTCTTTTTTTTGCAGCTCCCAAGGATATGGTTTGGGAACTTAGCTCTTAAGAATCAAGTCTTGCTAAGAACTGCTGGTTGGGTGAACCAGGTCACGGGTGTGGTGATTTCATGGATGACATGGATAATAATTGTACTTCAAGCAGCAACTGTGATTGACTCAGCACGTTGTATGTGAAATTTGGGGCCATTGGACCAGACTTCTGTTTTGTACACAAAGTCTTATCTATCATCTGCTGAGTTCCAGATTCTGTGAGTGCATCTTGATTCCAAATATTGGCCAATAGCAGTGGACCAGATGCCAAACACTTCTTCCTCACAATCTCAATCTGAAATTTTGAGAGTACATATAAATGGTCCCAAACAAGAGGATCCTGAATATATGCTCAAGAAAACGTCTTTGTATTGGAAGATTTCATTATATTTTTTCTCTTTTGCTTAATTTTTTTATTCCCCCCACAACAAGTGTAGTTTTTGAGAACAAAGTAGGAATTGAATAATTTCTCCGAGATTAGTGGGTGGTTTTATTCTTGGTGAAATTCTGAATTATGTTTCATTTTTATCAAGTTTATTATTTACACAAAGCTGTTGTTTGCCTTCTTGGTGAGATTCTCATCACTTTAAATCCTATGTTTTATATGTTCACTTCTTCTTATTGACATTTGCTGTCTGAGTTTTTTTAATATTATTTATTTTATTTCTTTATTCCTTGGCTGCTATTACAAGTTGGTGATATATTGGCTTATGAACATGTGTACCTTAAAGTTATTAAATTCTCTGTTTGTTATTTGACAACTATGCCACCCATCTTAAGGTCTACTTCATTCTTGTATAAAGAATTCCTAAGGTAATACTGTCCCCCTTTGTCCACACTGTGTGTATTCTGCCTTTCCTTGCATATCCTTGTAACTGATAAAAATCAAAATAGAAGAACATATGTTTAGGGATGTGTTTTGAAATAGAAATATTCCTTCAGTTTCTAAAATGTTTTAATTACATTTTTCTTTGCAATAGAGCTGCTTAAGAAATTACAAACCAACAGGGTAAGCTGGTTATAAATCCTCACCACCTTCCTGTGTGTTGTACCGTATACTTGGGGATGCGAGGGGAAAAAGTGTCTAAATATTTTAAAGTTATCACATACATATATTTCCAAGATTCTCTGTCTTCATGATGCAGCAAAAGCTGGTTTTGCTCTGTCAGACTTACGACTTATAATTGCAGGGAAATGTTAGCTTCTGCACAGCACACCATCCTCCTAGCAGCTTTGGTGGGCATTGATCTTCCCCATTGGCAAATCATTTTGGCACAACCCTCAAGGCACTTGAACATTGGTCTGCTCCGTGTTAAACCTCAGCAACTGTAATTGTCCTGTATCATTTTCCTCCCTGAGAAAGGAGGCCAGGACTGGGGTAATAAAAATTCCTGCCTAGAGGATCTTGAGAAGTCAGAGAGCTGCATCTCCACCTTAAGATAATGAAGAGTGAAATGACATAAAATAGATGTAGATTGCCATGCTGTGAGATTTACTTGTAAAATTCTCCCTGGGATTAGGAGAACTTCAGCCACAATGACACTTAAATGGCTGAAACTGATCCATTTAACTTCTCAGGCTCTGAACCTGAGCTTTCTACTTGAGTAATTCTAACTTCAGGTTTAAAAATCAATCTATCTCAGTCTCTCTTACTAGAGCTCCACGAAATAATATAGGTAAGTTTTGACCATACTCCTAGAAGAAAAAATATTAAACTTTTAGAGCTTGTACAGATTATGGGATGTAATACACAGTGTTGTCAGTCCAGAGCCTACTGCTGGTATAGGTTTCCTGCATTAGAACAGTCAGGCTTTGGTAAAAAATACACAGATATGATGTATAGTGTCCATCTTTGAAGACTTTCAAGATCCAGCTGTGCTAATCTCTGAGAAACCTAGTCTGACCCCCGAGATAATCCTGTTCTGAGCTGAGCATTGGACTTCTTGAGGCTCCTCCCAACCTGTTTTATTGTATCATTATGTGGTTCAGTGATTAACTAATGACAGAGTGTCCTAGGACACAGGATAGTTTAATTTCTCTTTTCATTTGCAATTCCCCACAACTTTTGGGATATGCTCCAATGCAAAATAAAATAAGGATTAGAAATGTAGCTTGCAGCAACGTTGGGAGGATAAATACATTAAAGATTAGTAAGTGCTCAGACACTGTGTTAATCAGGGCCCTATAAGTACCTCAGAGAGATCCAGAGTCCTAAATCACTATTAATGAATTGTATTGATTTCCCTTTAATTTGTGAAATGAAGCTATTATAATAAAGCTTGGCTTTTATTTGACCTTTGTCCAGTGTGGTAATTATAAACACTATTTTACAATTATTTTATTCTAACTCCCAAAGGAAAATAGCCCATGCTAAGCTAGTCTGGGCAAAATGTTCTCTCTTCTTCTGCTTCTTTTTTTTTTTTTTCCCTGGGGTTTTATTCTCAGACAAATATAATTGAATTATTTTGCAAAAGAAATATCAATTGATAGAATGATTAACAGAGTAATACTCAAATTTGGGACTGGAGTTTCAGCATATTGCATTCATATTTAGTCTAGCTTTGTCTAGGGTCAACAATAATTAAATAATTGAAATGAAAAAGATGTCCTGGCAGAAAAATCTGGGCAATAGTATGAAAAAAAATTGAGTGTGATTGTTGATACCTTAGCTTCCCTTTGAGTCTTCTGTAAGTTACTGACTAACAAGAAAAAAATTTAAAATCCCACCAAGTCCCATTTATGAAGTCGGTTTTCTAGAATTCACCTAAAGTCTTTTCTGATGCTGCAGCTTCTGAAACTCTTTTAGCTCTGTGGTTTTGCAGATGTACCCAAATCCAGGTCATAATGGGACATGCAGACATTGACTGAAACTGAAACCTTTCCAGGTCCCCAGAAAAGTCATTCCTTCTCCAAAGCATAACTGAGTCCAGTCCAGCTGGCATTACCTGAATATACTGCAAAAAGTGAGGAAGGGAAAGGAAAAGGAAAAGGAAAAGGGAAAAGGGGAAAAGGAAAAGGGGAAAAGGAAAAGGGGAAAAGGAAAAGGGGAAAAGGAAAAGGGGAAAAGGAAAAGGGGAAAAGGAAAAGGGGAAAAGGAAACGGGGAAAAGGAAAAGGAATATGATGTTTCCCTAATAGCTTATTTGTGTTTTCAGGCATTAAAACAGGCACTGAAGATGGAGGCTCCCTTGTCTGAAGAGTTTAAAATTCTCTAACTCTCAGCGAGTGCTCCATAAATTGAACTATATCTTAAAGCCAGGAAGCAGGAATGAATTTAGTCTCTCAGTCTCTCTTGAAAGATGCTGAAGAATTAGTCATGCAAGGGGCCAAGAAGAGCAAGACAAATTTCCTGACTTTGCAAGCTTAATAACATAGATATGGCATGTATAGCTCTGAGCATGAAGACCTGGATACAAATTCATTTTCTGAAATGTTAGTTAACTAATTTATTTGTTTAATGTTTTATGTAAAATACGCAAACAGCAGCACTGGAAAATTGCTCTCTTCTTTCCCTTATTAAAGAAAAAAACTTCTGCTCCCCTTTGGAAAGAGCTCACTTTCACTTTTCTGAAATGAATACAGAGTTCAGAGATAAAAGGGAACAGCTTCTCAAGGAGGAACAGTTTTCCTATTACTTCTGCTTCTTTCTAATTAAGTTATGACTTATTGTTTGGAACTCTCATTTAAAATGGAACTTGTACCCTATCAGAGAAAGGTAATTATTGAATTTAGGCCTTCCACATCTTTAGTGCTTCATTAACCTGAAACATTGGATGAAAGCAGAGGGGCAGCATCTCCACAAGGTTGTTGATTGAAGGAATGATTGCCTGTAGCTTTTGGAAGAAAAAGAATAGGAAAGCTCAGGAAACCCTTGAGGATGGTAAATCCTCTTTTCAAAATAAACAACTCTGCTGCTTGAGAAGATGATTAAATCTCCAAGTCCCCCAAAAGATTAGCAAGAGTATTCAGCTATTTTTTTTAGGTAGAGGTGTAGCTAAAAGTTAGGAGTGTACACAAATAAGGATTTCCCTGGAGATCCAACACTGTCTCAAAAGAGCTCTGACTTGCCCAGACATCTGGCTCAGTTCTGTGGAAGGGAGTGGATGCTCTCCCTGGGTCATGGGTCCCCCTGTCTGGGGATGTTCTTTCTGGCACCCCAAAACCACTAATCCACACAGGGATCTCTGCCAGCAGCAGCACAGACCATTGACCAAGGCTCATCTGTAGTCAGCTCCACATCCCAAGGAGTCTCTCTGAGCCAGAGTTGTCATTTTAGGATGAGCACAGCCCATGCAGGTGTACTCACATAAATCCCCATTCTACAGCCTATCATCTTAGCACTACACTGCCAAAAGCTGAGGAGCAGCCCCAACCCATGACAGCTTAAACTGCTAAATGTCCCTTTGGACCAGATTGGATACTGCAAATGCAATGTGAAAGCACCAGAATAGTCAAGATACATCAGTACCAAATCTGGGAGGCAAAACTTACAGCTCTACAGAGGACCTTCTACCCAAATCCAACAGCTCTTTGCTCTGCTGGCATTCTGTGTGTAGGATAACTGGGATTTATTCACCCATTGTGGCTATCCTGACACTCAATGAATCCATATGTCCCACACTGAACTGGTGACTCATTTGCTGAAAAAGTGTTATGCAAGGTTTAGGGAACAGCTTATTCTTTAGCTTTCATATTTCATAGCTTTACAATTATATTTTTTTAATATCTTAAACTGTTCCTTGCTTCAAAGGTTAAATTTTGTGGCTTTCCCCTTTCTCACATGACCAGATAAAATCCAACGTTGTTAATTTTATCTTCATACCGAAGTATCTATGTCCTTAAATTTAAATACTTGCTCTTTCTAGGTCTCAGTTCCCTGTCTCTAAAAAAGCAGAAAATCAAACTTTCGTTAGTTTGCCTTGTTGCTGTGGTTTATTCCCAGTAGGCTGCTCAGCCCCATTCAGCCACCCTCTCACTCCCTTCCAATGGGAAGGGGAGAGAACTGGAAGGCAAAAAATCAGAAAATTCATGGGTTGAGACAAAGACAGTTTAATATATAAATGAAAACCTACATGCACATGCAAAGAAGAACAAGAAGTTCATTCACATATTCTATCAGCAGGCAGAGGTCCAGCCATTCCCAGGAAAGCAGGGCTCCATTCTGAGTTAATTGGGGAGACAAATGCTGGTGAAATCTCTGAGCATCCTCCCTTCCTCCTTCTTTCCTTGAGCTTTTCTTGGTGAGCACAAGATCACATGGTATGGGATACACCTTTGGTCAGCTGGGGTCCACTGTCCTGGCTGTATCCTCTCCCAAATTCTTGTGCAGTCCCAGTGAGAGTAGCAGGAGAGGCCTTAATGCCATGTAAGCATTGGTCAGCCCTGCATTATCAACACTGCTTTCATCACAAGTCCAAAACACAGCCTCATACAAGCGTCTGTGAAGAAAGCTGACTCTATCCCAGCCAAAACCAGCACATTTATTTAGACTGTGAAATGTTTCTATTTGAGACTGATTATATCCATGCATCTGTGTGGGGGTTTTTAAAGGTATACACTCACTTGGATCTCTAAGAATTAGGTGAATATGTTCGAATTTTTTCCCAATTGTTTTTGTGTTAATGCAAGAAAGAACAAATATTATAGTGATGATATGACTCTTCAAATAAGCCTTTGTTGGGGATCTTCACTAACATACTCTTTTACCACGGAGCCTAAATATTCAAGCTCGTAATTTGTCCCATAGAGTGCTATATACAGCATAATCATATGTATGGCAGCATTTTTGTGCACAAGTTTGATCTTGAATTTGTGAAATACTGGGTTTAACTGACCTCTTGACTCCTATGACAAAAGTGGGGATTGAAATCATTGAGCAATTTATTGGTTTAGACCCCTTCACTTCTCTAATCTCAGAAGATCACTTCCAGTCACACATGGTCAGCAGCATACTAGCCTTTCTAACACAATCTTTTAGAGCAGTTTCAAACATCTGACTACTTCCAACCTTCTTATGAGATTATCTCTCTTGGTAGAAATCAGCTACTCAATAGGTCTTACAATAGCTTTCCTTCTTTTACAGATTATTGTGTTTGTTTTTCACTGACAGTAAATTCCAGTGTTATCATCCACCAGGTGATCCTGCACGACTCTTGATAATTATAGTGAGATGATCACAAGCTGAGAGTCATAAAATAGATGAAGTGAAGCAATGCCTTTAGCCAAGGCTGCATTCCCTGGCTTGTTCTTCATATGGATAATAACATTACAAAAATATAAAAAACGCAGCAGGTACCTCTTTGATGCCTAGTACACAAAATTCTAACCCAAGTGCTGATGGGGAGGAGAATGCTGATACAAAGTAGACTTGAAAGATTAAAAAAATTGCAGTGGTATGTCCAGCAAGTTGCCAGTAAAGTTGTCTGACCTCTAATGGAAAATGAAGGAAAGAAAATAGATAAGTAAAGCAAAAGTAAAAACCCAACAATTCAGAGGTAGCACACCTGCAGAAATTATATTTGTTGAAACTAGAAAACCTAGAAAAGAAAAAGCATAGAAATAATATCAGAAAACCAGGTGTGCTGGTGTGGGGTAAGAAGGCTCTCGTGGAAGTGAAGATGTTCTTAATTACTTTTTTTCACACTTAAAAACCTTATTTTCCTTAATGAGAATCTACATATATTTTTACCAGAAAAAAAACTCCAAACCAAAATAACAAAAAAACACACACACAAACAAACAAACAAACAAACAAACCAACAAAGAAACAAACCACAAAATATTCCAGTCTTCTGTTGATCCTCCATAAGAAAAATAAAAATAAATTAAAGAAGGATAATCTTGTGAGTTTCAGTAAGGCAATCCAACACAAAAGTATGATTTAGCATGGCATTTATGTGTGATCTAATACAATAGCAAGGAGTTAGAAGAAATTAGAAAAGTTAGTTAAAACAGTTTCTTTCAATGACAAGAATAAATCCTGTACCATTTCCAGCAGTTTTTAAAAGGAAACCATTACTCAGTCTCTTCTCCCACTTCTTTAAAAAACAAAGGAAACATCTCTCCAAAAACATAGTTAAGAAAACCATAAAGAAGCTCCTTTCAAATATATCCAAAACAGAAATGCAAAAGGGCCAACCTCGTATGTTATGGAGCAGCAGTGACTGGCAAAAATGCAGTTTGTGATTGTACAGTCAGTACAGTCTGTTCAGATGCACGAAGGACAGGTGATCACTGAACACGTGTGTGTCCACCGGGGAAAATCAGTCAAATTTAGATCAGGTGTCATTGCAGCCCTTCTCAGTGTAAACACCAGCACTTTGAGCATAGGTGCTGATGTCCCTCCAGCACCAGCAGAGCCCCAGCTAACCACCACAAAGCCCTCCTTGGCAAAGGGGACTGGATGCAAGAGAGGAGCTCCAGGTAAGTGTGTGCGCCCTCAAAGAACAGCTGGCAGGGATCCCCAGGAGCACACGTGCAACCTTGCAGGGATTCCTTCCTGTCACACACATGAGGGTGGTAAGGAGCAACATGGGCCCATGTGATACTGGAGCACCTGCATTTCCCTTGGAAAGAGGGAATGTAGGAACCTGAGAGAGAGGGGTGCTGGACACAGACCATGAGTTGTGTCCTGGGGGGATTTCTGGAGGTTCATGTGTTTGTGTGCATGTAGGAGTGATTAGAACTTCTTGGGATATGTTCCATAGGGTAGCTTAGAAATTTGCAGGTGTCCATTAACATTCTGTATCTATGATTGTGGTTTGTCGATTGTCTTGCTGATACAGATCCTGAATACATAGTTCACTGATTGCAAGTTAATTACATGCTGTTAATAAATCAATAAACTGCCTCAATCCTATTCTTGCTTTAACTACATGAGCTAAGGAGTTTTTCCCTGTGACAGGCATCACAGCATTGTTTTTTTCCTTGCAGGGATTTTTGTTGGCTTTTTTTCTTAGTAGTGGCAAAACTGAATTTGTTTTTTGCACTGAACCAATTAAAAACTGTGAAAAGAGCTAGAGGGGTGCCCAGTCCAGACTGATACTTTGGATATGGTTTATCAGTTTGGCCTCAAAACTCTGCAAAAACATCTTTACAGGTCTGTGATGATCTCAGAGCTCAGCCAGAACAAACCTAAAGCTGTTGAACATGCCAGCAAAACAAGACCATATTTGCATTATGTTTGCCAACTAAAAAAAAAAAAAAGATTAAAGCTTTCTATTATGTGGATACCAATGCAAAGGAAAATTAAAGAAAATGTCTGATCTGTCTCACACTTAAGAGGAAACCTAGAATATTTCTTTTTGGCCAGAACTAAAGTAGATTAAACAATAAGTAAAAATTCTGATGGGGCTTCCTCTGGGTCTGCTGCTGCTCTGTGTTTCCAGTAGTGACTGGAGTGGAGTGCACACTTAGTTCACGTGCACCTTCTAACACTGATGTCTTGAGTTCAGCTTGTGATCTATTAAGAGGCCAAGATCCTTTGCTAAAGAGCAAGACCTGATTCAGTAACTTTTTTCCCTGTTTTATGTACTGGAGAGCCAGACCAGAATTTTCTTGAGAAGCTGGAGGAATGGTCTTAAAAATAAGTCAAAAAATAATGATGTATAACTTATTAAGGCATGTAAAGAGCAATACAATTTGTACGATATGAAATAGTTCTTTCATTTTCCTCAGCACTGCATACTGTGCTCAGTCTCAGCAAGCACACTGTGCTTCATTTTCTGAACTGCATTTCAGAAAAAATGTGGACCAGTATCAAAAGAAGCTAAAGGAGACCAGCCAGGAATTATCAGTGATCTAGAAAGCAAAACTGATGAGAAGAATTTGAAACAATTGGAGTAGTTTAGTTTATATAAGAGAAGACTGAGAGCACACATAATAACGTAAAAAGTAGCTGTAGAGAGTAAAAGACTAGACTGTTCAGGTCCCCTGTGGTTACAGCAAGGGTAATGGGTTTAAGTTGGTTCAATAGACATTCAGCTTCAACTGCAAGGAAAGAAAATCTATGAGTCCTGTCACTAAGTTTAGGAAAGCTGTGTTTTAAAGAGTGCAGCTGTGAGGAACAGTTGAGGACAGCTAATCTTGTATTGGGGCTGCAGAATAGATGAGATGAGTTCTTTATCTTTTTTCAGTCCCAGGGTTTTTTTGATCACACAGTTCTTCTGGATCACATATGATTCAGAAGTAATGGAAACCTTCCTGCAGCTTTCAGAGTTTCCCTTGTCAGGACTGCATCTTCTGTTCCATCTGCAACAATGTGCCATAGTGCTCTATGATAGTGTCAGAAAAAATCAGCCATGGACATCTTCTTTCACACTTCTACCAAGAAATCCATGCTCAGATGGCCAGAGGGGTCTGTGGACATTTATTTCGCCATAAAGAAAACTGTTGTGGATTGGCAAGACAACTGCCCAGACTTGAACTGTGCGTGGTGAAGGACTGTGAAAAACAGAAGATTAGATGGAAGGGAAACTTTTTTGCTTAAGTGGTAGTAAAGCCCCTTCTGTGATTTGACAAGGAACTCAAGGATATCACATTTAAAAATAGAAAGTTAAAACATTTAATGGCACTACACCCTCTTCTATGACCATAGAAATTTCTTGTTGCAGAATAAGAGTACTTTGTGATATGTTGGTATGTCTTCTTCTGGCTCAGTAAATTATGGCACTGGGATGTCTGCAGTGGAGGAAAAAAAGATGGAAAGTGAAGTGCACTGCTTTTATCAACAACAAAGAGACAGATGTCTTAATAAGGAATGGAAATAATACTGTAAAACTAAAGAACATGACATCAGCTAATCTTGCAGTGATTACTTTGGTCAGAGCCTTAATAGTGGTAAGGCATCTAATTAACACTAGTTTCAATCAGAGAAGTTGAAAACCTCTGGGGATAAGGCTTTGATACCTTAAATAACCCTGAGAATATGAGTCATTGTTCATCTTCTGTTACATTTCTCCCCATGTTTTTCTTTTTTCTTATTTTCATATTCAGTCATGGCTCACGTCATCTAATTTATTTTGAGATACTTAAAATAATACAGAATCAGCTGAGGCTGACAGTGACCTCTGGAGATCACTTAGTCAAAACCCCTCTGGTCAGAGCAGGATCATCTAGGCCAGGTAGGCCAGGGTTGTTCCCAGAAAGATATTAAATATCTCCAAAGATGGAGATTCCACATCATCTCTGGGCAACCTGCTCCAGTGTCTGACCACCTGGCACCCTGCCTCCAGACAGCCTGACCCTTGACCAACACTGTCAGAGTGAACACACTGCTGACAACATTCTCTTAAATCACAGTGGCATTGATGGTGCCAAGGGGTGGTGTGACTCTCACTTGCATTTAAAAGGCAATTGCTTGATTGACTGCCAGATGACCAGGGTACCAATTGTCTGCAGCAGCCTTCCACAGCTTTGCTTTTGATCTTGTGTTTGTTATCAGTGACTTGGATGAGCTGCAGTATGGGCACATTGCTGCTGATCTTTCTTACTGCGTTAATAAATTTGTCTTATAATGTGTTGTTGGACGTGTTTGGGACACGCTCACAGTGAACTGAGCTGGACAAGAGGATGTGGGTGGGGGCTGCAGGTGAGGCTGGTCAAGGACATCAAAGTCTATAAAGCACAGACAGGGTGTGTCAACAACCTGGTTTAATTCACAATGAACAACATCCACTACACTTCTCTCATCAGCCAAACCAGTAATCTCATCCTAGGAGGCTATCAAGTTTTTCCATCAGGATTTTGCCTTCACAAATCCATGCTGACTAACAGTGACCTTGTTAACTTTCATTTGTTTGCCAATGGAATCCAGGATGATTTTTTCCAGCACCTCCCCAAGAAGTGAGGTTGAGGATGACCAGCCTACAGTTGCCTGGGTACTTCTTGTCCTCCTGGAAGATCAGAATGCCATATGTTTGCTTCTGGTTCCTAGGAGTTCTCAAGCACTTCCTTTTACATGTGTACATGTTTAGGGAAGTGTACTTCTGTCTGTCACATTTTGTAGTTTTCAAGTGCTTTTATTCATAACTGGTAGTTACTCTTAGAAAATAATCTATTATTCCTATATATTACAGGAAATACTATTCTGCATGTACTGCCAGACAGAAATTTTCAACACAGAGTCATACTCCTGACACAATGAACAGCTGAGATTCACTCTTTCAAATTGTAGAGTGGTTTTTTTGGTTTTTTTTGGTTTTTTTCTTTTTTTTTTTTTTTGGGTTTTTTTTTTTTTTTTTTGCAGAAGGAAGATCCCTGATGGCACCATAAAATCCTCATCAGCCAGGACATACAACAGAATGACAAAAGTAAAGCTTTTGCTGACAACAGATGTGTTGTCACACTAAAAACAGGACAAGAAAATGACGAGGCTGCTGCCTTCATCAAGGTTAACCCTGAAATAAAACCATTTTTCAATATTTTATTTTCTAATTTATTTCTTGTGACACAGGATGATAAAAATGTTCATGCAAAAAACCTTCTTAGTACCCTAACAATTAATTAGAACTATGTAGCAGCAAAAAATAATCATTCACAAATAATGAAAAAACTCAGCGAGCCAATAAATCAAAATAATATGCCTCTACTAATCTCAACTTTTCTCTTATACTCTGGCTAGAAGTGAGTGGAAAATTTGCATTTAACAACACAATCACTAAATGTAATCTTTCTATTGTTGTAAAGTCTGCATATCCGGATGTTCTTCTCTTCCTACTCCTGTTAAAAACAAGAAGAAGGTGCCAGAGGTTCATGGCCATTGTCTTAAAATGAAGAATAAATAAAATTATTCTTTTAAATAAATACAAATATTTATCTAATTGTAGTAACGAAGTGTGATGATAAGAATTGTCTTGTAGATAATATTGTTTCCCCAGTTGTGTTAAAACCTTTGGCTAACAGACTGTTATAAAGATAAAATGCAGTTCATCAAACAATATCAGAATTCAGCAGAAATATTTCTATAGACTTTAATGAGATTTTTATAGGACTCATCAATATTTGGGGCAGAATTATCTCACTATTGCACTAATAATGTTTTTTGACATTATTCTGGAACAGTTCACTGCCAAACTAGCAATATTCATTTCTAACTATGTAGAGAATTTCTAAATCTTTCTAGAATATGTTGATCAGAAAATTTTATTTTGTGTGCACAGCATAGGGAGAGACACTCTGTGGACTGGAGTTTTTCCTCTTTTATACCTTTCTGAACAATATTATGCATTATTTTTCCACTAACAATGGGTTCCATTTACAGTTTTATGCATTCTCATGAAACCCAACCAGATGTTCTGCATGAAAGTGGATATTTATTCAGGAACACTTTGGTTTAACTGAAACATGTTTCATGTTATTAAATGTGGAAAACTTTTCAGCTAGTGCTGGTTTTCAGAGATTTCTAAGAGATTGAAGGATACTTTGCAGAACTCTTCCTGAGAGCCAAAGTGGGAATAACAAAGTTGATCTTTTATCTTCTTCTTGGCATTCTGTTGTAGGTATCATTAAGCATGACAGTTTTTAAAAGTCTTCTGTTTCAAAATGCCCATTTACAGAACTCAGAATAAAACCCTGTCTCTCCTGTGAGAGCACAAAGCAGTTTAAAATGCAACCTGATTTAATATAATTGCCGTGTTCCAGTCCCTTACCTCTTCACTTAAGAAAACAACAATTTTAATGAGTTTGTTGTTTTTGCTTTTTAAATACACTTTTCAGATAAAGTGTAGCAGCCAGCAATTTCTTCCTCCCTTGATAAAAATACACTGAAAACAAACTCCTTCTTGCACTCATACTTATTAAAGAAGACACAAAAGAGACACCTGTCCTCTCAGGTGAGTCAGATAAAGCTCTGTCATGGGTAACAGAAAGAAAAATTTGGGTTTCATGAAAACAAACAAGTCATTATCTTCCTTCCATTGTTTATTCAATACATCTCACTTCACTAAGAGGACTAGATTTCTCAGATGTTGCATTCAAATATGTCATCCTCACTCTCCCATCTCTAGACCTCTGATGCTTTGTGAGCAAGATACACCAGCTCTGCTGTTTAGCTTCACGGTCCCCATTCAAACAGATTCAAAAAGTGTTTTCCCCCTACAAAGAGTCAGTGTAGTAGTTGTAACCAGTAGCCACAAGAAGGGGGTTCAGAATAGTGGAAGTTTTGCTGGTATTAGTAAATCACAGCTCCCCAAAGTCTGTTAGACACCCAACATCACATTTTGTGAGGGCCAGAGAGGAATAAAAGCAGAAAATTAATAAATGGTACATATCATTCCTACAGCTGCAGATTAAAGCATCAGCATACAATTATTTTAAAATTAGAAAAATACACCATAGATTTAAAGTAGAAAGATGAAAAAAATACCATGGAAATCCACATTTGAACAGGGATCACAGGGAAGGAAGTGGAATCCACACTCACGTACAGAATTTGACAAATTTCCACTATTGACTTCTCTACAAGAAACAGAAGTAGAACTATTTTTGCATAGCAAATTTACATGGGAAAGAAGTTACTCTACCTGAAATAGCTGACCAGGAAAACCATAGAAACATTACAAGGTGATACTATAAACTTTTAAGAATACTTAACTTCTGATGAATAATAAAGATATGTCAAGGATATTTTGGTTCAGATGAACAGCCAGTTCTTGGGGAATGGAGAATTATCATGAAACATTTTGACAAGGCAGCGAAAAAGTATTCTGTCATGAATGTATAGAATTTTGTGGCAATATTACATTGGACAAGCATTGGTATAAGAGATTTGAGCAGAGGAGGCCGGCTAAATTTACAATTTTTTGCAAGGTACAGAACATGAATTTAAGGTGAACAAGCTTAATTATCCTAGAAACAGCACAACAGGCTACAAGTGATTTAAAATGTCCCAGAACAGGTTTTTTCTTGTAACAGATGACTCCAAAAGCTACAGAAAATGGATCTAATGTATCCTGGATAAAGTTCTAACATTAAAAAGAGAATGATGTACCACTAAGAGTAAGTCACTGTAAAGACACCAACATGAGATTCGTAGTTAGAAATAAATGGAAAGAAGAATAACAGAGATAGAAAAGATATGTACAGATTTACAAAAGAAGGTGTCAAGTTTTAAATGGAATGCGAACCTGAGAAAAGAAATTAAGAACAGATTTAGGTGTGAGCCAGTGCATAAGATGTCTGACATCCCTTCATACTCAATGGAAAGTATATAATTCAGACAGCAGACCAAGACCAGGATGTCTCCTTCAAGATAAGCTCAGGTTTCCCTGTGTCCAGTGAGTAGAGATGTGCCTCCCTGTGTGAGTCTCCTGCCATTTCAAGTGTTCCATGAGAGCTCCATAGTTGCACCTGGGCCCCACTGCCTGGGTGGGGACATCCAATGATGTCCATTGATGGTGCACCAAGGAACTTACCTGACATTGAGCTGGTGCTCCAGGAAGGCCAGGAGGGTCCCACAGTTGTGCAGCATTGTTAACTGCCTTGTGTAGCCCGACTCAAGGTGCAACTGCAGACCACAGGTATTTTCTGTAAGCTCTCAAATCAAGCCCCAAGGAATACTTTGTATAGTTAAATACATGGAAGTGCATAAACTCACAGGTCTCAAATTGGAAATAGTTTTTACTTAGAAAATTTATTTATGGATAAACCTAAGCTCACTCACAAAAGATAATGGAAAGAGGCATCACAGAAAAAAAATGCACTTCTGTAATGTATCATATGTAGCCAGAACCTAGAAACTACTAATCATATGTAAGAGGATGAACCAGATTCACTAGAGATGAATATAAAATACAGAACTGACAGTCTTAAGTGCTAGGAGCTTTGCAGGAATTACGGACTCAAAATAGAAGAGATGCCATGCTGTCAAAAATGCAAGAAAATTGTAGGTAAGAAAGATACAAAAATGCTACTAGACTACTGGAAATCGTTAATTTTCATGAACTGCATTGAAGAACAGCTAATATGGGGGTTTTCTAAAGGAAGGGAAAAGACTATGCTGTTTTATCATTGATTTAATAAAAATTAAATTAAAAATGGCAAATAGGATCTGGCAGGAACTAAAGAAACTGTGGGGCATGAAAAATATAAGCATAAAACCAATTATTTGCAGTGCACTAGAACCTCATGACACATTATCACAGCAGTACTGTGCACACTGAATGCAGTCACACTGAATACAGACATGACAGAAAACAACCTTGATGGGAGCACTGGCAGTACTGAAGAAGGTGATAAAATTCTGAATTCACTTACAACAGTCTAAGTTAGAGATGCATTAGTAGTTATGTTCCCATTGAGATCTCAGGTAATGGGAAGAAATAACAATAATATATAGTTTTTATGTGGGATGATCCAAATGCCTTTGACTTCACTAGAGCTAAGCAGTGAATATGTATTTAACTTTGAAGCAATGACTTCACAGCTATCTCAATAGAGGTAAATCTCACCTTCTAGATAATATATGTATTTCACAAGTAATACATGTATTTGGCTTATGACTTTTCACTGAACTAGATTATATTCTTTAGAAGATCACCAAATGTGCACTTACACATTCTTTCCTGACTAGCTTGAATAATTAATTAGATCACTATTGTTTAAAGAAAATAAAAAGAAAAAGAAAAAATTGATCAATAGTTAGCTAGAAATGTACAGTACTTGCAATAAAGCCAGTAGATTAAAGTCTTTATTTTCAGTCAGGCAGGTTAAGATGAAAATTTCCTCTAAAAGAAACACAGTACTTTCTCACACTAAGATATGTAAAAATGCATTTGGCTCTTGAATTATCTGCTCTTTTTTTGTTGTTGTTTGGTTTGATTTGGTTTGGTTTTGGTTTTGGCTATTTTGTTGACCTTGCGTAGTGGTCCTTTATATTCTTAAATTCAACAACTCTGAGGAACCTGAGCTTCTGACACAAGTTGGACCTATAGATACTGAGGATTTTTCTACTGTTAAGGAGCCTAAATAAATATTCAGAATCCCAACTGTAACTTATCATTGCTTGAAATTATTTTTTTATGTGTATACTTAAGATTGGACACTGTAGTTGCATATTATTGTCTTATTCAGATGAAGAATGAAATAAGAAATTTATTTAGCCATTGTGGAAATGCATCTGAGTGAAAGTGCTGATTAGAGCAGCTAACATAAGGCTGAACCACCTAACAAGTTAACCAGGTGAAGAATGGAGTACATAAGCCCAGAAACAAGTAATTTTTAAGGGCTGTGTCTGAAATTCTGGGTCATCACAATTTATTTTTTTAATTGAAGTACTAGAAAAAGATTTCTGATAGTCCTCAAAAATGATACCTGTCATTGTAAGCCTCTGTCCCCGTTTGCAAGCCTCTGTAGACACATTGTGAATAGCATAACACAAGCTTGCTCCAGAATGTACCATGAACAAAGAAAGAAGCTAGAACTTGCTTTAGTTTAGTGCTGCATTGAAGGTAGTGGCAGGTGTGTTTAATTTTCAGTGATAGAATTCATCTTTAATCAAATTAATCTACCTTACACAGAGAGGAAAAATCACACTGACATAAATTTATGAGTTAAATTCAAAGGACTATTCATGTGAGGCAAGAATTTATCAAAATGTTGTGTGTTCACTAGTTACAAAACTTAATGTGTAAGTCTAGAAGAAGTTTTGGTTGTTTTTTTTTTT
>VXAC01004831.1:1352855-1364064 GCA_013399225.1 Rhipidura dahli
TTTTTTTGGTTTATCCATAACATAAAGAAACCTCCTGACATCATTTCAGTTGATTCTGTTTACAACAGAACCAGTTTGTTCTAGATTAGCACGTAATTTAATCAGTGCCTCCAAGCTCTTAGTGACTTAAAGATTTTAAAATCAATATTTAATAAAGATAATGATTGGTATGCCCCACAGAAAGTGGGTCCTGTCTGTTTTTCAAAATAACAACATGCTGCTCTCCTCCATCTCCAGTAGCTGCATTCAGAAATGAACTCGTTTAACATTGAAGCATTATGAGCTACTCTCACCTGGTTTTGCAAAACTAATTCAAGTGTGAGAAGAGAATTTTCTTCCCTGAAGAGTAACCTTCCCTCTGCCCCACCTTTTCTTCTTGCAGAGAAGAAAATGGTTGTTTTCTCTGTGAAGAAGGAATGTGTTCTTTGAGGAGCTGAAGCGCCACACACACAGACACAGAGGGGGAGAGTGCACCTATTGTGCTGTTCAGACAATCCAACAAGTAACATTCTGCTTCCCCTATTCCAGCTAACCTGGATTTTTATTTTTTTTTTCTTAACCTAAATCAAGTACTAGTACAGCTTCTGCTTTGTGTATACACCCAGCAGGATAAAGTGGAAATAGAGGAAAGAAGTTTTCAAAGTCTGGACCACAGCAGTATTCAAACCATGCACCAGAACTAGGTATTTTCTTTTATTGTAAGGAAATACAAGGGCAAGCATGCAAGAAAGCCATTTCCTCTCAAATTAAGTATGAAGAGCTTTACTTTGAAGGGTAGTGGGAAGGGGGAGAAAAAAGACGATTTGGGTCCTTATGATGATTTTTAAGCATTTTGTCAAGAAACCAAAGTACTTTGCTTTAATATAAAATTATTTTAAATTTTGTCTGAAATAGTACAGGTTAAAGGAGTAATTTTCTGAACATAAAATTAATAAACCCCTTTTGAGGAGTCACAGATTATCAATAGAGGTGTTATCTACAATAGACTACTATCTAGTCATTGTCCTCACTCATGTCATATATAATTGAATTTTCAGAATTCACTACTATTTAAACAGAACAGACATCAAATTTTGCAGTATTTTGTTGCTTCATAAGCTTAGTTTTCCATCAAAAATAATTTCATAGGAAAATTTCTTCCCAGACCTGTTTATGAATACAATTCATGGATAGATTTTAAATTGAAGCAAAAGAACTTTTCTTTAGACAGAATCTTGAACTTCATATATACCCAAAACCACTTTCCACAGGGACTAATAATTCTTCACTAATGCCCTCATGTACATGCAATGCTGAACCAGGCTTGGCACTTTATTACTTTTTAGGAGTTATAATCATATCTTCTGCTTTGTTCCTGGAAATATATTCTTTACACATTTGTTTGTGCTATGCAATGAATAAAAGTATATTGGCTTTATAATCTATAAAATTCTTAATATCTCTCCAGGTAATTGTAATCTGGTATATCACCATACAGACACTGATAAAAGAAAGCAAACACCTCTGCAAAGCCTGCAAGATCAAGTATCTGTTGTGTCAAGGGGTGTTTTAATCTAAATAGTTTTCTGGATTCTTGTCACTTCAATAATTTGGAGGCTAAAAGTCTGGTGAACCCATCATTGTGTTCATAGAGTTGTTGATGGTTGTATGTAAATTACTTATTTATTTCTTCAATAGGCAGCCTTTTTAGGGCCTCTGCAAATTAGCAAAACCTCATCTTAGCTTGCTCTGAATTCAAGGTTGCTTCATTTTGTCCCTCTTCTTTCTTTGCCCCTTTTATTTTCTCTCTCCCTCCCCTATCTCAAGGCAACCCTACATACGATGTTATTTTCCTTATGAATCGGTATATTTTTGAATATTCAATACACTGTCTCAAAGTAATTTTTGTCCCTTTTTCTTTCCACATTTTAGTAATTTTCCCTTCTCTCATTCATGATATGTTTCAAATAAATTTATTTAGAAGAGAGATGGAAGGAAAAGAGCTTGCTTTATAAGTTTTGGGAAGGAGTTATAAGCTTTCCTCTATGCCCAGGCAGAGGTGATGAATACATTTCACTTCATCAGGAATATAACATGATGAATAATGGAGAGATGGAGCATGGAGTGGACATGAAAATCTTCTCTGCTATGTTTGGTACAGAAGAAGCAGCAGATGAACTGTCCCATTTATGCTTATTTAAACCTCTGCTTCCATGTATCGCTGCCGTTATTGACAAAAGCTTATTTTCTACTTCTCCAGTTAATGGAAACATCTGTCTTCAAAGATTCAGAGTATAAAACGAGAAGAGATTTAATAATGTAAGCTTCTGCATGGTGCAGGTCATTATAATGACTGCAAATTAGTGTTGTTTTGAAGAAGAGCATATGTCTTAGGAACACAGTCGCAATTGATTTAAAAATTTCTAGTGATGGGAGCTCTACAGTAGTCCTTGGCAAATTCTTCCTATGTTCAGTTCTTCTGTGTGTTAAATACATAGACTTTATTTCTACTCTGAATTTTTGTTTGGTCTTCTAGGCACTGTAACTTGGTATATGTGTTCATTGTGTACTAAGCCAGGACACCTTATCTCAGAGGCACAGTCTGGGCAGCACATTAAGTATTTCCACTCTCTTCACAGTAAATAGAAGGAATTCTGTATTTCTGAAAGGAGAGACCAATGTCCTAAGCAATTAACTTCCCAGGGATAACTGAAGTGAATCAAACATGAGGAGTTTCCAAACATCTTTTTGCAAAATACTTCCAGATTTACAATGGTCTTTCAAAATATGCTAAATATAGTCTTTAAGTGCTTTTCTTCATAAAGGTGTTTGAGTATTCTCATTTTACATCTTTTCTGGCTGGGCAGACTGCACAGCAATGAGAATACATGTAAATAGATGGTACACTTTCCTTCTCCTGTGGAAATTGCTCTACATTTTGGGTATAAATACAACAGTTGAAGAAGTGCCATTTTATAGTGTCATTACTTATTGTATAGTGAGGCCAAAGAGAGCATCTGTCCCATTTTAGCTGAACTGCTGGTACACAGAGGAATAGAATTGTTTTTCTGGATCTAAAAATAAATTATATTCTTATTTTCTGTATTAAAAAATAAATTATAAGGGCAGAAAGTGTCAAATTCGAACACTAATTCATTACTTGGAATCTTGGCTGCTCTGAAATCTACCTTTAAACCTAACTAATTATTCTATATTCATAGTGCGTGTTCTTTCCAAGAGGTCATTGAGGAATCCAACTTCACTCTCTTGCAAGCTATTTTATCTAGTCACCAACCTTCAAAACAGAGAAAGGTTAGCAAGAAAAGGTTAGTTCTTCCTTACAGTGGGAACAACATTGATTTTTTTTCATTTTTTTTATTCATGCCATTCTCTGAAACCACATGTAGGCCTTTAACAAGCACACTGACAGGAAAAAATTTTTGCAAGCCCTCCTTAAAGAGAAAAATACATACCAGTAAACAAAAAAACAAAAAAAAAAAAACAAAAAAAACCAAACAAACAAAAAAAAACCAAACCAAAACAAAAAAACCACCAAAAACAAAAACCCAAAAAAATCCCCCAACCAAAACCAAAATCCCTAAAGAAAACCCCACCACCAAAATAGCTGTCCCAAAAAATAAAACCACCTTATTTTCAGTGCTGCTCTATCAGTCTGGCAAAAATGTACATTTGTTTCCAGGGAAGACTATGCTGAGGTTAGCCATGGCCAGAGCCATGGTCAGATGGACCTAGCAGACCAAGAGGTCCATTGGTTTGGTGCCTCCACAGCCCAAGGGACCGAAGGTACAGTGAACACCCAAAAAGTTATGTGAAAACATGCTGACCATTGGCTCCTGCTCCCTCCTCCCCTTAGGCTTCATATTAGGCTATTTTCCCAGAAAGTTCTATGTTTCTCGGTATCTAATTGGAATCTGTTACCCCTTTCCCCCAACTCCTTCTCCCATTCGCTGGGAGCCCTGCTTCCCACGCTTATTATACCCCATAACCAATGGTTATTGGTTATTGTGTGTAGTCCCCACCCTGTATGCAGGGGTATAACCAATAGTTATTGGTTATTATGTGTATTCCACGCCTTGTATGCAGGCGTATAACCAATAGTTATTGGTTATTATGTGTATTCCACGCCCTATATGCCGGGGTATAACCAATGGTTATTGGTTATTGTGTGTTTTCCCCGCCCTGTATGCAGGGGTATAACCAATAGTTATTGGTTATTATGTGTATTCTACGCCCTGTATGCAGGGGTATACCCAATAGTTATTGGTTATTATGTGTATTCCACGCCCTGTATGCAGGGGTATAACCAATAGTTATTGGTTTTTATGTGTTTTCGCGCCCTGTATGCAGGGTTTTTCTGTTGGGCAATAAACCCTTCTCCCACCGCCCGAAGAAGTCCCCTCACATTTCTTTCTTGCCTCCTTCACGCACCCTGACCAGCAGAGGACAAGGTGAATCCAAGACGGAGCTTCGCCTGCCCTCCCATGCTCTGCGATCGGCTTCCCTCGCTCCTATCGGGGCAGGTGGAAGATGCCCCGTGCCCAGACTGCGAGCTGGCCTGCGGGAGCACCGTGGCAAGACTATACATTTATATACATTTAACAAGACAATTTGCTAATATTAGTTGTGGATGAACAGAGTGTTGGGATTCAGAGATATGATGGCGATAATAATGAAAGTCAGAGATGAGACTACTTCATGGCTAATATAGTCCAGATTATCTCTGTTTTGTCAACCTCAGAGAAATTTTAAGCTCCCCAGCAAATTTTAGTTCTTGGATATTTTGTCTGAAGTCGGATTATGTTTGTTATTTTTAAACATTGTTTTCTCCAACAATTGTGACAACTTTGATTGGAAGTTTTTTCTCTACCTGGGAAAACTGGTAACAATTAGCTTGGAATATTTCATATATGTTCAGGAGGTGAAAATACCTGCTGGAAAAGAAAATATATGAAAAATTCATATGGACAAAGCAAAAGAGAATGAATAAGTTGCTATAAGCTCATATTTGCTATTCCATCTCTGCTAAATAAACTGAATTCATAGTCAAAACTGTTTACTTCTAAGTTAGTCTGTAGCATACTAGTAAGGAAAACTAAAAATAAAGAACTTTTTCCTCCCTGATCATTGTGTTATGAATTCACAGCAAACTCCTTTGTTCCCTCCTTTGTACCAAAGTTATCACATTCACCTTCCCATGCAACTACTTTCCTTATCAGTAGAAATTATTTGCTTTCACCTAAGGCTTCCTTCTCTTTTTAGTCCATACATCTTTTTCTCCTTTCACCTTTCATCCTCAGAAAATTTCTAAATAGCTTCCAAAATTTTAAACTTTAAATCCTAGTGATCCAAAGGGACCATGAAAGAAGTGGAAAAATAGACCTTAAGCTCTTAGAATATTTAGCTACTCCACTGCTTCCATATCTTATCTCTATTTTTCCATACAAATACTCCAGTTCTCAAATACTTATAAAAGCCTTTTATAATCTTGTCATTAATCAAGATTTCTGCAACCCTGCCTCCCCAGTGCTGAATCTCCAGGACGGAGCAGTCCCAAAGCCAGCAAGACTGGAAGCTCGTTCCTAAGCCAACTGAGCTATTTGCTTGGTCATGTGTAATGATGAACCACTGGCAATTAGAACATAAGTTTGGACCTGTCATGGTTTAGGAATGGTATTCTCCAATTCAGTCCTTCTGCTACAACCATACAGTGCTCAATCTGCTCTCCCTTTTTCCCCTCACCCTACAGCAGGCTGGAGAAGAGAACTGAAAGCACAAAAGGCAAAGGTCATGGGCTGAGATAAGAGAAATTTGCTGGAAACAGTGAGATGATCTTCAAGGTCCCCTGCCAACCCAAACCATTCCATGATTCTATGATTTTATAAGTCTAAAGAGAAGAGCACACTAGTTTTTAAACTTCGTAATTGCTTCTAAGGCTAAATAATATTAATATGGGATAAGAATTAACCACTGTTGTTGTTTTTCTGTTAGTTTTTTCCATTTTAATTCCCTAGACAGATCTATAAGAGACCAGGACTTGCTTTTTGATTGTTAACCTTTAACTGTTTAACTGGTAATCTTCTTTTTGTCCCATTTATTTGATCACAAATAGGAGCAACAGAGATGAGCTGCAGAGATGACTTAGGAGCAAGTTAAACAGATTGGAAATACTCCTGGTGAAAAAGCAAACTCACCTGAGAAAAAGAAACAGGCTGAAAATTTTGGCTGAGTAGTTTATGCATAACATCATTCCAGTAGAGCTGTTTTGTCTTAAAAGCTTTGCCTAAACTATATTACGAGGACGTATTTCCTTAGGTCAGCATTAGCTCAGGTATCTTTAAATCAAAATGTGTAGTGTAGCAATGCAGTAGACTCAACAATTACAAAGTGAATACAGATTTTTATTATAATAAAGTTACCACTATATTACTCAAAAGCTGAGACATTTTATCCCAAGTTCATTCCACATCAAACTCTTCTGGATGAAGTATAATCCCCAGAAAGTACTGGCATGTAATAGAAATGCTGACAGGCCCTTAGCTATAGAAGCTCTACCAGCTTTGTTATTCTACAAGGTCCCTAACTGAATTTTTATTCTCTAATTCAATGAGAGGATTTTGCTTCCAAATCACTTTTAAAATCCTCCAGCTGTGCTATTTCTTAGTTCATGATAGCTACATTACTTTTCAATTAAATTATTCCAATGTTCTTATATTTTCTATATTAAATTGCAGTTATATCTACACATTTCAAATATACTGGGATCTGCCCACCGTTCTCATCTTGCCTTATAAGTACCCAAGTGTAGGAGTTTTGTGGCATATTTAAGGCTAGTGGTGACATAAGCTTTAAAGTCTGTTTTATTTTATCACTATCTCCCCAAAAATCTTAGTAGACCTTGTTGTGTTCTCTCAGGGATGACAGCAGCAAATAAACTTAAGATCCACCTTTAAGTGTGAGGGAAGAGAGATGGAGTATTTGTGTCACAGCATGTTGTTGACATCTTCCTATAATGGCTTCAAATTTATGAGTTAATTTTGTACATGCCACCTCTTCTAAGAGCTGTGGTCGTTTGAGATATAGTTTCCTGAGGAGAGGTATCTAATGCTCTTACTCAAGTGTGATGAAGTTTTCCAGTTGTCCCCCAAATGTTGGTCCGGAAGGATACAATCTTGCACTGTAAATTCCAAACATGTGTGGATGCCTGGGACCTTCCAGGGCATCCTAAATGACACTAAATAATCAATTTGCCTGTACTGCCACGTATCAATATCCTGAGGCTACCTTTCATGAGTAGATTCACATCTCTATGGGGAAAGCCTGAAGCAAGCCTGAAGCAAGATCCAGAGCACAGGGCCACACATGCTGTAGAGCCCACTGCTCACTAGCACGCCAGCAGAACTATTCGGAAAAGTTCTCTACAGTCACTCTTCAGGCTGTCCACAGGGCAGACATATGGGCAGAAGGTAAGCAATATGTAGATCATGGAGTGCCTGCAGCCAATCTGCAGCAGAGTAAGAAAACCCCATTGACAAAATCCCAAAGCATTTTTAGGCAGATGGATTTACAGCTTGTTCACTGTCCTTCTGGCAATGTTTCCTTAAGAGAATGTTCTGATGACAATGTGCTTTGTAGAGGTAGGTTGCCACACTGAAGACTGGAAGCACACCACTGTCATTTTAATTATAAATGAAGCTTGGTCTGCTCCTTTGCCTTGTGATGTCAGAAGAGTTATGTCTCAGAGCATGATGGTCATTCACAGTATATTTTAGGGGTGGATGTGGACTCAGAATTCAGGAGTCTAAGCAGTTTGAGAAGATTTTTGACATCATCCCTTTAGATTTAGCTGCCCAATTTACATATACATTTAATTTGAAGTATAAAGGCATTATTTTCGCCTTCAATTTATACTCTAAGCTAAAATTATGGGGAATATGCTGCAACGCAAGCAAAAGATATGCCAGAGTTTAGAATCAAGGTTGTGCTCTTAAATTTAATTATGGTGGTTTAAAGCAAGATTTATCTCCTTAGTTTAAGGGAGGGAGGATTTACTCAGAGATTTAAAATGCTTACTTTAAAGTGTCTGTGTATATATTCTAGGGGAATGCTAGGGGTAGGATTCAGCTTCTTGAACCTAAGTGTCCATTTTTATGCACCACCATGGAATATATTATATGGCCTCTAGTTGTCAAAACAGAATGTTGGGGCAGTTTTGTAACTCACGTGTCAGAGCTGCCAGCTCAGTGACTGTGGGGCATCTCAACAAATAAATCACCTCTTATTTATCACCTTGGTCTAAGAAAAATCTCTCTTCAGGCTTTATTGATTTCATGGTGTGGAATCACACCAGATGATGTGGTGTGATTCTTGGGGTTGACCTGTGTAGGGCCATGAGCTGGACTCGGTGGTCCTTGTGGGTCTCTCCCAAACTCAGGATATCCCATAATTCTGTGATTTACTAGAGTTCAAACTTCTAATATTTTTGATGCTTGTGGTGGACACTCAAATGTAGATATCTCAGTGTCAGACAAAATCCCTGCTCCAAGGGTTCACAGTGGCTTTTATATCAGATCCTCATATTGGGACCCAATGATCTACATCCGTGTTTTAAGCACAGAGGAATCATAATTTCTAGAGGGTAATTCATTAACTTAGTGTAGTGGATTGGCCTTGATTGGATGCCAGCTGCCCACCAAGCTGCCCTATCCCTCCTCTCCTCATCAAGACATGGTGGGGGAGGAAAAAAGATGGAAAACAATTTGTAGGTCAAGAAAAAGGCAGCTTAGTAAAGCATAAACAAAGGCACAATGTGAAAGCAAAGGATAACAAAAGATTTATTCTCTATCTCCCATCAGCAGATGATGTCCAACCACTTCTTAGGAAGCTGGGCTTCAGTGCATGTAGTGGTTCCTACAGAAGACAAAAATCATAATAGCAAATGTCCTCCTTCCTCCTCCTTTTCTGTTAAATCCAGCTGCTTAGCAGACATCATATGGTATGGGATATCCCTTTGGTCAGCTGGGGTCAGCTGTCCTGGCTGTGTCCCCTTCCCAGATCTTGCCCACCCCCAGCCAACTGGGGGTGCATCCTTGATGCAATGACTTGATGTTATGCCAGGACTCCTCATCAGTAGTCAAAACATTGGTGTCTTATCAACACATTTCCAGCTATCAATACAATCCATAGCATTATGAGGGCTGCCATAGGGAAAATTACCTCCATCACAGCCAGATCCAATGCATTTAACAACCTATATTAAGAGTGGAGTATCCCCACTGAATATTTCCTGATCAGCTTAGAAACAAAAGTCTTCAAAGCAGCTAAGAGTGAGGTGAGCTGTTTCCTTCCCTACCTTACTTCTAAATCAGCCCTTTTAAATTATGAGAAAAAGAAGTCTACAATGAATATGGCTCCAAATTTAATTTTATAATTAGCAAGGATTCACAATTCTCACAATGATTGCCTCATTTCAGAGGTGTGGCATTACAAACAGTCAAACCTTGGGAGCTTTGAAACATCCCCTAATCAAGGCAAATGATACATACATTGTGATGTAATCATAGGGCTTACACTGTCTTTGGGCTGCTGCTATAGTCCTCTCAGTTTTTGAAGCTCGAAGCCACACAGCAAGATGACTGCCCTAGGGGAAGACATTATATTATGTAATGTAATGCTGAGCATAACTGTCCAAAAAAAGTCTTAAGCTTTAGACAGTCCACAGAAGATAACTTCATATAAAAATGCATATGAGGCGAAGAAGAAAAGAGATATGTCCTTCACCTGGCTTCCTGTTTTTACTGTGTAAGTCTTAGCACCCTGATCTGTTTTCTGCCTTTCTCCTTGCAAACAGGCACACAGATGGTCCCCACCATTTCCAGTGTGCTTTTTTAGCACTTCCATAGGTGGATTGACAGTTCATGTACATGTCACATTTCCTTGAACCCCCCTGATGATTCCAGACCTGAGTGATTCAGCTAATCTTTATCATGGGAAGACTTTATGGACTGTGTGGAAAGGGAGAAGGTACACCTGTAATTACACCAGTGTCCTTTGTCTGATAGAAGCATTAGTCTGTAATAACAGTGAATTTTCTGATAGCGTCAGTGATCTTTTCCCTTCTTCCCTTACACAGCTGAGTATAGTAAACACACTCTCACAAATACAGTAACTTTCTTCCTTCATCCATCTTGTCTTCTCTAGAGGGATTTTTTTTTTCACTTTGATATGTTGCTCACCTTGTTACCACTCATCTTGTCTGCTATTTCCTCTGTGGTTTCAAACATTTTATGCATGGCTGCTTATGTCTTGTTTTCAGATTCTTTCTGCCTAGGCCTGGAATAATTTTTGTCTATTCAATACTACACTCCATTTCCCTTATCTAAAAGTTTGAATTCATTTTTGCAGTATCTTCCCACCTACTTTCCAACACTGCCTAGGCTTAAACATTGGGAGAACAGTACTAGGAGTGAGATGGAGAGGAACAATTTAGTGTGAAGGTGAGACAAGTCATGTTAGAAATACAGTGTGTAGCAGGTTAATTTCTCCAGTACAGTTATTGGTGTCTGGAGTAGCCTAACTCAAAGCCCACTGAAATAATCTGCAGAATGCAGCTAACCCTTTTGAAATTTTGGACTGTTTGAGACCAGATTTCCATAACTGAAGAACAATTAAGTGTCATGAAGTGAATATTAAGTTGGTGAAGAAGCATAAACATCCTCGCAAGGAGGACAAAGGGGACTTTAACAATTAACAGCAGTCTCCCACTCTCAGGCCCTCACGTTACAAGGGAATTTGAAACATCTGGACACCTGTGGGGAGACAACATAGAACTGGGCAGATGGCTTAGGAGGCTCCTGGATCACACCAGGGACAGTTTCCTTACATGAATGCTTGAGGGGCCAGTCAGGGATAATGCTTAACCTGAACCACTGTTTACAGATGGGGACAACCATGGTAACAGGGGTCATAGACAAGAGCTTTGAACTGAGTTGAGATCAAGAGGGAGGTAGGGGGCTGGGAAGCAGCATTAGGACTCTGGTTTGTAAAAGAGTAGGCTTCAGCCTGAGTAGGGAATTGTTACACAGAATGCACTGGAAAGGCACCATGAGTAGGGAAGTTACCAAGCAGAGCTGGTGTGGTTATTTAAGAATAAATGATTCTGTTATGCAGAAGGACTCTGAATTTTACCAGAAGATTAATTTTTTTTTTTTTT
>VXAC01004831.1:1373706-1439007 GCA_013399225.1 Rhipidura dahli
AAAAAAAAAAGCAGTCAAATAATTTACCATTACCTCTTTAAAGAAGAACAAAAATTATGACAATTTAATGAAAGATGGGTTTTTTAATATTTTTTTTTTTTACAGTAAAGGCTGCATCTGCTATTAAAAGAAACAGATAAACAACCATAACAAGACACATTCTCACCCCCTCACCCCCCAAAGTGTTCATCAGTTATACAAAAAGGCAGGGAGAGTTTACTCTGTTTTCTTTTAAACATCACATTTTTAAGCTATTTGGAGTGTTCTTGAATATATAACCACTCATTATCTTCAGGATTCTTGACCCTAGAAAGGAAAACAGTAGAGTAGAAAAGGAAGCATTTTTCTACAAAACACCTTATTCTGTTGACTTGCTAGTGACTTTCCTTGGAAGACAGGAGAATCACCTTTTGTATTTGAGGTAGATTGGTTTCATTAACCAACTCTAAACAAAATCCTTCTTGAAATGATGCCATTAGCTGCACATCAATAAACTGCATTCTTGCCCTTTCACCCATCAGCCTGAAAGAAATGGTATTCTATGAACATTTTAAATACACGAATATGTGACTGTGTCCTTCAAAAATGTGCCTTCCAAGATTGTTTTTGTTCCAATGAATGTAAGCAACTGGAACTGCATCAAAAAAATAAAGTTAAAACATTCCTTCTTACTAATACTTCCTCAGAGCCCTTGACCACACAAAATCAAACTAGAGCTTTGTCTTTTATCAGTCATTCAAAATAAGACATCTCACTGTATGTGTTGATCTTTTCTATTTTGAAAGAATATTTGGATAATTCTGATGGTTTTGGACTGATTTCTTGTTTTGGTTTGGTTTGCTTGGGTTTTTTTCCATAAAATAATTTCTTTAAAACCTTAATAAGATCCCACTGAAAAAATGCCTAAACTGATACAGCAGGACAGTGACATTCTTCATTCTCTTCTTGCAAAAATCATACTCATTCAAAGGAAAAAATACACACATACTTTTGGAGAGTTTGAACAGTGCTACTAGCAGGTATCACTATTCCAAAATTGCAAAATCTGAGTTATAAAACTCCATAGCTCTTACTGTCACGGAAGGCAATGTTATGAAGGTTTTCTGCCCAGTGCAGGGCTGTTGTAACTAGATGATCTTTGAGGTCCCTTCCAACCCAAATCATTCTGCAATTCTATGATTCCATAGCTGCAATCCATCTGCAGTGACTAAAGCTTGTGCTTCTAGCTTTGGAATGGGATGCTAAGAAGTTGAGTACATGGAGAAGCAGTGTACTTGATACAGCCAGTGGAACAAGGCAAAAAGCACTCCATACCACTAACAGTAACAGAGGGGAAAGTTAATTCAACAACAGGCTTCCAAAGGAGTTTCTAGTCTTGGTATAGTGGGTAAGTTTTATAATTATGTCTATTCCTAGCCTTTGAAATTATTCTTAATCTCTGAGTTTTAGTTTATTCTCCTTATTTTTCCTTTTTACAATTAAAAGGGGAAAAAAATCTTCCATGCAAATATCCAAAAGAACATATCATCTTATGTTTATCCAGCAGTTTTCCTCTTTTTCTTGGCTAAAAAATGTTGACTCCAAGGAAATACATATGATAGTGCTCAAAGTACTTCAAATCTCCAATTGTCCTGCCAGTCTTTAAAATGCTGAAGTCTTCATAAACACTCAAAAAAGTCATTAGCTGCGTTTCTGAGAAGAATGTATTTTTCACTTATGACCTATTGAGCATTTATAGCACAGCTCAATATTGAAGCTTATCTCCTAAGCTAGTGGACACTTACATAATTAAAGTAAAAAAAAGTGTCTCATAGCTATTCCCCAAATATTATGATGTAAAGATGGAGGAAAAGCATATTAACTGAGAGTGCTGCACCCATGCAGAGGTACAATTTAGAGATTCTCTAGCTACATCTGTGTTAGTAATTTGAACTAGTCAGGGACTACTTGAGCTGAGTACCCAATGATGGTTCAAGTCCCAGGAAACTGACAGAATTTGAAGCTTACAATGTAAAAACATGACAAATTATAAGAAATTTGATTACTTTAGGTGTCACAGAATTATATTCTCTTCTGCTCTGATTTAGTCCACTGGTCCTCCATTTTCTTTAACATGAGTAAAAGATGTCTGAGAAGTCCAGGACCTCCTCAGCTTGTAACACCTTTTCCATGCATCATGGATATGCTCTGCCTCTTCCTGCTCCTAAACCTCTTCACTGTAATTACTGTTCCTCCAGTTCTCACTTGCCTTCTGTCTTCTTTCTAAGCCTCTGAAACTAATCACCTCTCCTTATAATTTTGAGGCCCCTTTAAATAGTGACCTCCTTATCAGCATTATCAAAATCTGTTTCAGCCTATCCACTGCTGGTTAATTTCCCCATGGACAGAAGAGGTTATATGCTTAAGAACAAGGCTCCATTCAAGGACAATCAGATTCAAACAAAAAGCCCCACATTTCTGAAAATTTGATTCAGGTAATAATCAAGTGTCACTTGAGAGAATTACTATGCTACCTGATATCCAAAGAATCAACATATTGTTTAAAAACAGGTCACCTAAATGATCTATTACAATCCCGTCTCTAACTTGTTTGTTTTCATAACATGAAACTGGAGATTAAGGAATACAAACATAGACAATGTAACATCCATCACCCTCCTGGATCTGAACACCACCCCACAATACTGACAACGGTATTTTCGCTTTTTCCAAATATTTATTTTGTGCCGTGTAGACTGTAAGAACTAAACTTCAATACTGTTTTCTCTAGTCAAGTTGCTGCTTTAAATATTTACATTACAAGCCCACCACATTCATGTCCACTGTAAGTTCACCAAAGGGTTAACAACTGAATTGGTATTAGGACATTTCCTGAGGAAGTTTCTATGGACAAGTTTGATATAGATTCCTAGAGTAATTTTACTCCTTGGTACATGTTATCTAAATTCAGTTTTGAAAACTATTTCTCTCGATTAAAAAAATATGCCTAAATATTCAAATTCAATATAAGGTAAAAATTACTATTCTGCTTGTTTTCCAAAATAAATTTTTAAAATATTATCGAGCTCATCTTGGTTTTGAACCTTTTGACCTTGAGAAATTTACAGTATTAAGCTTAGAATGGTTTCAACTTAGACAGGATGATCTGCCTTTATGAAGAAAATACATGAAAAAATACTTTGTGTATTTGATAATTAATAAATACCTTATTCCCTCTTCACACAGAAGTTAATGTTTCCAGAACTCAAATCAATAAAACAGCCTGCATATTTTACTGGGTAAGCAGGTCCTTATGCTGAATAAGTACCTAAATAAAATACACCAAACCTAAAATTTAGGACCACTTTTGACAAGACATACCTGCTTCTATCTTTGCCAAAGAAAAAATATCTTTAAAATACCTAGAATAGAAAATAAAAAAAAAAATCAGTCCAAAGAACATCTTCATCTCCTGAAAAAAAAATTTACACCAGAACTAAATTCAGCCTTCTTTTTTTTCCTGTCACCCTGTATGTGCATTTAACATTGAAGGTAATAATTAATTGATTTTGTCTTACTTTCACTAGACCATGGCAGAAGTGGTGATTAGAGGAACAGAACAGTGCTCAGAGGTAAAGTCTAGGCAAATATTTTTTTAAAAAATCTATGCTCTTGATGGGATTAATCTGGAAGACAGTTGTGTCCTATGTTTAAGCAAATTGTATGCAGTTACCAGCTAAATATACCTTGTTCCCTTACAAAAAAAGAAAAAAAGGAAAAAAAAAGTCCAAAGGGAGCATCTGAGATCTCCAGAGACCACCTATAACCTTGGTGGAAAAATCATCCATGTAAAAAAAAAAAAAAAGTGATTATTCCTTTTTAAAAGAAGATACATGTGCTTCATGTTCATTATCCTCAGGAAACATGCAGCTGATTAAACAGGAGATGTCTGTGGCAGAATGGAGAACTTTGATCAACAACTGAAGACAGCTAGTGAGTACATCCATCCACATCACCGTGCTGTGAAAGAAATTTGTAAAGTCAGCTCCAGGAGGAGCATAATCATGAGCAAGCAGACATGATTCTGTGGTCTTGGTCTCTCAGAGACCATGTAGGAAAAATTGAATAAATCAGGCAATACAAGACTTAACATCAGTCTTGACTGGTTTTCTCAAGGATCTATTCTAATGCTGCAACTTTCAGTATCAGAATTAACAACCTGGACCATAATGCAAGCCTACTTACTGGTTATGCAGATATAAAAAAGTTGAGAGGGACTCTGACTGTGTTTAAGGTAAAAATACAATCAAAAATTACCTATAGAAACTGAAGAAATAACCTGGGGGAAAAATAATGGCAGGAGAAGATCTGACATTTTATTTTCAGGCAGAAGACAAGGGCAGATAGAGGATGGTGAATGGCTAATTAGTCAGCAGTTATTCAAAGAACATCTGAAGGCTGTAAGAAGGAAGCCATCATCATATGACAGCAGACAGTAAATTCTGTATTAACATTTATAAACTGCAGCATAGCTCTGATATACAGCAAGGGTCAGGAAGCTTAAACTTAGTGCATAAATGGCACTAAGCACTGAGAACACAGCCTGAGCATGAGCTGGTGTCCAACACTGCACTTCAGTAAGCTGACCTAATTGAAGAGAAAAGCAAAAAGATCTAGAAAAGAAATGAACAATGAAACAGAAAAAAAAACCAACTCTTTTTGTTGCCTCTACAAAAAAATTCGACTGCAATATATGGCAGCAAGGTGTTGAAATAAAGACTTAAAATCTATGAAGGCTAAGATAAGGAATGTGGAGAAAAATTTAGACTGGACATGAGGAAAAAATCATTTTAATACTAATATTAATTGCCTTAGAAATTTGTTCTGTTTCCACCATTAGATATCTTTTACAGGAAGCTTAAAAGCACTTATCCAAAAGACACAGCAATAATTTATCTTGCCTTGGGTCTCTGTTCCCTGGATGATCCCTTGAATTCCTTTTTAGCCCTGTTTTTTAGTGATTCTATGACTTGAGAAAGCTTTCACAAAGATAATGGAAATTTATTGCTACCTGGCTTTTCAGCAGCTAAGTCTCATTAAATGTAATTCTCTTTCTGAATTCATAAAGCAAATTGTCAAGTTCCCATGGGAATTTTGCTATCTCCTAATCTTTTTTTTTCCTGCAAATACTCTTTTTCAAAAGATTCCTACCAATACATCCAATTTTCTCATGGGATATCTGTAACTGGTAATATTGTAGAAACAAAATATTCTGAGGCAAATGAGAATTAGGAAAGGTCTTTCTGGAAGTCAGAATTCAGGTGCTGATACTGTACTGATTTCATTATCTGTAGTAATTGTAAAAAGTGCACATGACTGTGGGTAGTATAAATGATAATGTGTTTCTGAGTAGGCTCTTATTTAATTTCTTTTTTTTTGTGGTTTTTGATTGACTGCATGTTTCGTTTTGTACCTCAGCATGGGAGAATACTACTGCAATCTTGTAAAATGTACACTTTTGAACTCATGTATGAACTGAATGCTTTCTCAACTCCTGCAGCTGAAGGCAATGGAAATTATTACGCACCTGTGATGATACAATCAGATAGTAGGAGCAGCTCTTTGCTTCTTAGCTAGTTCATCAAAAGAGGATAATTCTTTTTTTTTTATGTCACTCTCTTCCTCCGCCTTTTACTTCAACTACAGTTTAGAATTCTATCTCTAGAGGAAAACATACACTTTTGAAATTCATTGTCATAAAGCAGGACTGAAGGGTATTTATGATTAAGAGCCTTAAGCGTGCATATGTATATATCAGCATTATGACTGAAAGGCATCAATTTTCACTGTTACTCCAGGCAAGTACTCACAGGGGCAAGTCCTTTATCTCTCAGTTTAATAAATTTAGTCTTTAACCCATCGGTCATATTATGTAGCTGCGTTGTAAAGGTGTAGGTATTGCTGACAGCACAAGGAAACTAAGACACGCAAGATAGTGCTCTGAGAAAACTTCTTGTATGTTAATAATGGATTCAGCAGTGGTAAGGGAGCTGGAAGCTGTCTTGATGGGTTGAGTCAATGATTTGTTAATATGAGAGAACCATGTGTCATCCAAAGCTGTCAGGGCTGGACCTTCACTGACTTTACTAGCCACTTAAACCGAGCTGATGGCAAAAGCAAAGTCAAAGCTTAAGCAAATTGTAATATGAACATCTATCATGTTGTCATAACATAATGACCTATAACTGCTATTAAAAGCTAGAATATCTTTGAACACCTGAGGATTGCTTTAACTTGTGTAGGGCCTCATCTGTCTATGCAGCATCCTGTTGTGAAGTGACAAATTCTCTGGTCTTACTTATATTTACCTTCATTTCACTGAGCTGTACCCAGTTATGCTTTTACCAGCTATCACACTCTTAAGTTCAAGTAACTTGATGAGGATCATGAATTTAACTCAGTGAAAGGATGAAAGAGTTTGCATGTCACATAACATCTACCAGCATTTCCTGTGGTAGATATGGATAGGTAATTGGATAGTGGTAAACATCCAGGAGATCACAGAAGCTTTCGGAAAACATTATGGTCTAGTACATGAATCAGCATAGAATTCAGTTTTAGGTTTGGTCATGTGCAGGGCCAGGAGCTGGATTTGATGATCTTTTTGGGCCTCTTCCAACTCAGGAAGGATACTTTATGGTTTTATGATTTTGTGTGTGAATGTGGTGTGTGTTTTGTGTTCCAGGTTGTAAGAAAATCTCTGTTGCCCATGGTATCTATATATCTATCATGTTCAGGACATTTCTAAATTTGTTTTATATACTCAGCAGACTGTAAAATTTGGTTTCAAGTTTGCTGTCTATTGTGCACATGAAGACTCTAGCATTTTATGATAAATTGATAATTGACCCAAGAGAACATCTCAATAGTTCAGTCTGCTTCAGTACATTATTCTAGGAGTACCTAAGGTCTCAGAAAATGACTGATTCATTGACTGCATGTATACTCAGTTGATTAAGTATGCCTGGTAAATATTCATAGGATATTTTTGTTAATATACTGTATACTATATCATCTCTTCAGTTAATCACATTCAAACAAAAATAAGGCAATTGCTTTTAATTTCCTTTTTTCCCCCCAGTGGTTAATTGCCTAAAAAATTCAGTGTGTGACTAAAATACAATGCATTCATTAATAAAGCTATCTTTCCACAATGAGATTATGAGCTATCAGATCACATAGTGATTTTCTTCATAGTTATGAAGCCATATAGAGACCTTTTCTTCCCTACAGGTTAGATTAGGGTGCCCCAAGGGATACTGTGCCTCAGAGACAACTCTGAGACTGAAATCACCCTTTGTTGCTTCATGGCTTTTCTACAGAATATATTTGTTGTTTGTTGCCCACCTCAGCATCTAAATATAGCAATGGCAGTAATTATCTTCTGGCAGAGAACAGAAATTAACTGTTGGTTAATCTCTCACCAGGTTTTGAAGAGTAAACAGATATCTGGTACTCCAAGTATATGTAGTCAATACAGAGCACAGGAGGAATTATATTCCCACTTCATGCTCGGTATGTCCAAATTTTCTAAATAATCCAACTGTAAATGTTCAGCAAATGAGATTGCCAGGTCAGCAGTCTGGAGGGTGGAGTTGGCAGTCTCCATAAACCATAGTGAGCAGAGGAGATTGGCTGATGTGGTTCCACAGAGGTGTGAGGCTCAGAAAGTTGGGTTGCCTTTAACCACAAAACACTGAGCAAAATTGTCCAGTCAGTTTTCTACCCAACTTATGGCCTTCTTATCTTAACCATTACTCATCATACAATTGTTATGGCTTACTGTGTCAAAACCTGTGCTGGCCGTTCCCAGCCACCTTTATGCCTTTCATATGCCTGGAAATTTCTTCCATGAGCCATAGACAAATTCAAACACTATAGAGAAGCCATCTGAACTGTATGTCTTCTCACAAAACAAAAACAAAAGGTTAATCCTTGAAACAAACAGATTTAAATGTCGTATTTTTCATGTGCATCATATTTAGTTGGGGTAAAACTTTGCCAGAGAATGCCAAATCCTATACCTGTACTGGCAGGGAGGATGAATGCTTTGTTCCTCATGCACAAGGATGCAGAGTTTGGCCTTCTGCAAATACTGCATCAGTACAAGAAATGTGTGCACTGTTCCACTTAGTGTCCTCCTTTCTTTAGGTTGGAAAATAAAAAAAGAGGGTCTGGAGTTTATTCCAGTGGAGACCTTCAGGAACACTGCTCTGCCTTGAAATAAATTCTCCATGATACCTGTTCAGGTTCAGTCACTTCTGCACTTCAATTTCAATTCAGTATTTGAACCCAGTAATAGATAAGCAATGTGCACCAGCAGGAAAACACTTTTATCCAAGTGTTTCCTTACTCAGTTTAGCAAGTTCAAATGGGATTTATTTTTCTTAGGATATGGGTTTTTTTCTCCCCTTAGAACATTGATTTAAGATGGTTACAGCCCTCCCTGAAAACAGTCTTAAGTGTAAACTTAGGCTTAGAAAAAAATTGCTTGGGTTTATTGATAAGAAGACCTAGGACTATTATATTTAATGCTAAAAAAAAAGCTTTGAGAGCATTTATAATCCCCAGTCTTGAGAGATCAATGAAATCCTAAGAGAATGAAGTCTTTCTGGGGCCAGACGCCAATGCATTTTCCTGTTTCTCAGCCGAACATTACTGGAGAGAGAATATTGGATTGGGCAAGGTATTCCTATGTTCTTATTCTTCACTAATTGGCAGCAAGAGTCAGGAGCAAGAGGGCTTCAGTTCTTGAGAGAAGGGACATACTGCCTTTCTTATGTGTTGATGTTATGGACACATTGATATATTTTCCTCCCTTGCAGATCTTGAACTGATACATGTGTTCTGAAGAACATCAAACCTATAACACTTGTTTGAAGAAGGTTTTTTTTTTTTGTGAAAAGGACATTTGTAAAATTTTTGCATCCTTCAAAATTTATGTGCAAAAAAATCATGAATTCTAAAAGAGAAAATATATGTAGCTCATATTACATATGCCAAAGATTTTAAATCCAATATATTGAAGTCTGTCACACCGGCACATAAATTTTCTGATTCTCAAACGGAGATCAGCAGATTCTTCTTTTCCAACAACATAAAGCTTTTATTTCTGTAGATTGCCAATGCTAAAATTATTTGACAAGGAGAAAAATCATAGCATAAGTTTCAGAGCCATGTGACAAATTGTAAGAAAGCTTTTGTAGGTGTGTTGAAATCAATGCACCGTGAGGAAATGTTGAACAAAGAAGTGTTCAAATGTTTGAAGAAAGAAGTTTTGCCCGTGAAATATTGAGTCATCATTCTGAATCTTCCACTAATTTTCAATGTTGCCTTGAGCAATTCACCTAAATCTCTCTGTTCAGTTATGTCTTTTTAAAATTGAGATTCTCAAATTTTATTTTCTGTTCTATGGAGACATCTTTGATTAATTAGTTACTATCTGTAAAATCTTCTAAAATGTAAAGTGTCCTGTAAGTATGATAGCTTGTTTAAAAAGGTATTTTCATGCATAAATGAAAAATTTCTCTAGTCAGTAAACTTGAGGAATAGATTAAATGCATAAATGAACATATTTGGAGGGTGACAAAGCAAGGTTAGATATAACTTCAAGAAGGAAATTGGAATATAGATGGGATGGGTGGCAGAGCATCACAGCTATCAATATCAGGCATATTTATGTGTATGCTGTAGATCGATTAAACTACCTTATGAGAAGGATGAGGCAGTAAAACAATAAAATGTGATGGGACTAAATTAACAGTGGAGTCACTATACAAAAAGAAGGACAGTTACATTATGGAAGCATATTTTGAATCTCTTAAAAATCAGATATATAAAGTATTGGAATACAGTATCTCACTATAATGAAAATATAATGAATAGAAGGCCAGAGAGAAAATTTTAAAAATATCCCCTCATGCCAAACCACTCACCGTGATATTTGAAAAGCTAAGGAAGACACATTTTTTTAGCAGGGCCTGTAGCACTAGGACATGGGCAATGGTTTTAAACTAAAATAGGGTAGAACTAGACTAGAAATAAAGAAAAAAAATTATAATGAGGAGGATGAAACACTGGAATAATTTGCTCAGATAAATGTGATAAATGCCCCATCCCTGAAAACATTAATGGTGAGGTCAGATGGGCCTCTGAGCAACCTGATCTAGTTGCAGGTGTCGCTGTGCATGGCAAGGTGGTTGGACTAGATGGCCTTAAAAGGTCCCCTCATACCCAAGCTACTCTATGGTCATATGCTACATACTGCAGAAAAATAGAAGAGTCATTAAATGACACAAACTAATCCACTAAAATCTAATAATTGGGTAAATACACAAACACAAATCAAACAGCCAAGAAGAGAAATTTTGAGACTGAAAAATCAAAATAAACATTTCACCTAAGGAAACTGGTGTCTATTTATAGAACATGGAAAACTTCATATGGTAGAAAAACAAATACAAAAGATTTATGGATAATTGCAAAAGAGGCTCTTTAAAGGAAGTAGATTAATTTTTTTCTACATTAAAGAGTGCAAACCAAATTTTTACTTAATATTTGTTCATTATTGCCCAATACCATGAACAAAAAAGCATTTTAAATTGTTTGGAAAAAAAATTGTAATAATTTGGGTGGAAAAAATGATTGTAAAAATTTCTTCTTTTTCCTCTAAATTAATAATTTACTTTCAATAATTTACAAATCAAAAGTTGTAAATATCCATTATGGTTTGAAATGTCAGATGATTTATACTCATAAATAGTTTAAAACTGAAGAGCAAAACTCAAAACAAAACTTTTCTAAATAACTGAAATGAAACTTTATGGTGGATTTTATCATACTTTTCCCAAAGCACCCAAGATATATGTATTTTCATGTCAATTTAGCAAAGAAACAATAAGCATTTTGTTGTTGAGAGCTTCATGCAGCTGAGAATGATAATGCTATTTAAGAGATGACATGCCAAGTAGTTGATTAGATGATATATTTATACATGTTGAATCTCTTTTTAATCACACAATTTACTTAATATAATGATGAATACCTAAATGACTCTTAGGAACAATGACATCTATGAAGTGGGAACAAATTGTTATTTCCTGCTCTTCATTCTGGTACCTTCTTCATCCTGCACAACTTTGATTTCCAATTAGCATTAACCATTGAGGTAATGTTTGTACTTGCAATCCGAACACAACCAACACACGCAGCTAGACCCTAATAATTATATTTTTGGTTGTTCTCTCATATTGCAGTATTTCTTAAGTGTCTTGTCACCTGAGAATGGACTAAGGCTCTGCAGAGATCTCCCCAGCTGATGACATGATCACTCACAAGGACCAAATCCCACACTACTTCAGCAGCATTTTCAGCTCTTTTTTGATGAAGACCTTGATCTTGTGTTGATGCTAAACTCCTTTGGTAAGTCTCCCTAAGGTCTGGCAAGTCTTCTAGATATGAAGGACCATTCCATCAGAACCAGCATCAACATCAACCTGCAAAACTGCCATGTGAAATCAAGCACTGCCTTAAATCCCTTGCACAACCCATTTTCTGTAGAGACTATTTTGTTACATTTGGTAGAACCCAGATTAATTTGTGTGCACACCACCTTCCAAGTCTGAAAACTGTTAAGCCATATTCACTTGAGCCCCTCTTTGAATGCTTGTAAGACACAAAATGTGTAGACATGAGTTCTGCATCTGGAGATGCTACAGTTGTGAAATACCTGACTGAGTTGTGGTTTTAGCTTTGATTTGTTTACCAGATTTTACATGTCAGGTGGTCTTTCAGGAGGACATGGTGTGAAATCACTTTCTTATGACCATTATATGTGTAGGAACATATATGTGGTATGGAAACTCATTTTGAGTAGAGAAATGACAAGAATTGTTTATGGTATTCTAAAAAAACCCAGACACCAAGCATGCAAATTAAAGAAAGCAGCAAACATAAGAAATTGTTATTCTATCTCTCCCCATGTAAACAGTTGAGTATATGTCTAGAATAAAGTATGCAGGGTCTCACAGCACTTGAAAAAATCTTGACACATTGGAGGAAATTCAAGGAAAGGCAATATAAATTATTGAAGGGTTGAGAGGATTGACTTACAGTGAAAGATTAAAAGAAATAAATATGTATAACTTGCTAAGCAATGACTGGAGGGGGAAAGGGGGAAGGGAGATGTTAACTGTCTATGTACATTTGAAGGCTATAAACACCAAGGATAGAAAGAAATTATTTAAGGTGGTCTTAGTGTATAACCAAATTTAAATAAGACCAGCAAGATATTACTGTTGGTAAAATTAAATCCGAAATGGAAAGAAAATCTTAAACCATATATCCTTTTATAAAGTAGAAGTCTTCTAAGAGAGATGTATTTATTCAGGATTGTTAGCAGTCTTATTTGGCCAGGGTGTGAGATAGGTACATTCAAGTCATTCTTTTTGTCAGAAACAGGAATTCAAGTTTTCCAAATTCCCAGTGAGTTTTCACACCAGTGGTACTTTGCTCTGTCTTCTTAGTTCTCTCATGAATTTTGAATGTTCTTCTGATTCAGAATAAAAATATATACTGCAACATTTGTAAGGAGGGAGTGTTGGTGTTTTTACAACATTGATTGGTTTTCTGTCTAGGGCTGCACTAATAATTTACCATAGGAGATGTTCTTGCACTTACAAGGTGCATTGGGTTTGCGTGTCCAGGTTTTGGTAGCAGGGGAGCCTAGGAGTAGCTTCTGTGAGAGGATGCCCCTTGTCCAGCAGAGCCAAACCCAGTAGGCTCCAAGACAGATGTGCCACTGGCCAAGTCTGGGGCAAGTAAAAATGATGGCAATGCCTCTGGGATAACATATTTAAGAAGAAAAATAAAGGTATTGTGTAGATGTAATTGCACCCAGAGAAGAGCAGGGTGAGAACATGTGAGAGGAACAACTGTGCAGACACCAAGGTCGGTGGAGAAGGAGCAGGGGACAGAAGTGTTCCAGGCATTGGGGCAGAGATTCCCCTGCAGCCCATGGTGAGTACCATGGTGAAGCAGCTTTGCCCCTGCAGTCCACGGAGGTCCATGGGTAAGAAGAGATCCACCTGTTGCTTGTGGAAGATCCCACCCCAGAGCAGGTGCATGCCTGACAGGAGGCTGTGAACCTCTGTGCTGGGGAACGGCAGGGATCTACAGATCCATGGAGAGAGGAGCCCTCACTGGAGCAGATTTCCTGGTAGGACTTTTTTGGGGGACCCATGCTGAAGCAGCCTGTTCTTGAAGGACTGCAGCCCATGGAAGAGTGACCCACGCTGGAGATGTTTGTGGAGAGCTGTTGACTGATGGATGTACTCGCACTGGAGAAATTCATGGAGAACTGTCTTCCATTGGAAGGACCCTGTGCTGGAGAGCAGGGGAAGGACTCCTCTCTTTGCACTGTGGTAATGTGTGATGAACAGGTAACCCCCATTTCCTGTCTCCCTCAGGTGCTGGGAGGTAGAACTGTGAAGGAGGGAGTGGTGGGGGGAAAATGTTTTTAAGGTCTTATTTTACTTCTCATTATCCTGGTGTGATTTTGTTAGCAATAAATTCAATTAATATCTCTAATTTAGAGTCTGTTTTTCCTGTGATGGTATTTGCTGAGTGATCTCTCTGTCCTTATCCCAAATCATGAACCCTTTGTTATATTTTCTCTGCCCCGTGCAGCTGAGGAGGGGAGTGAGAGAGGAGCTTTGGTGGGTGCTGGCATCTGGTCAGGGTCAACCCACTATGGCCTTTTTAAAGGACTGTAGTGGGTTGACCTTGGTGGACACCAGGTGTCCACCAAACCATTTTACCATTCCACTTCCTGGCTAAACAGGGGAGAGAAAATAAGATTGAAAAAAATTTGTAGGTTGAGCTAAGTCAATTCACTAAAGCAAAAGAGAAAGTTTGCATGTGCATGAGAAAAGAGAATAAAAAAGTTTTGCTCTCTACTTCCCATCAGCAAGAGATGTTCAGCCTCTTCCCAGAAAGCAGGGCTTCAACATGTACAGTGGTTGCTCCAAAAGACAAACACTGTAATTAAAAAATAGCTCCCACTTCCTCCTCCTTTTTTTAGCTTTTATATCATGGCTGACATCACATGGTATAGAATAGCTCTCTGGTTAATTTGGGTCAGCCTAGTTGTGTCCCCTTGCCCACTCCAGCTCCTTGTTGGGGGGAAAATGTGGAGAGACAGCACTGATGCTGTGCCAGCCCTGCTCAGCAGCAGCCAAAACACTGGTGTGTTATCAACACCTTTCCAGCTGCCAGTGCAAAGCACAGCACTCTGAGAGCTGCTGTGGGGAAATGAACTCCATCTCAGACAGACCCAATACACCAGGAAAGTGATGAAATGATCTAATAGGCTTATTTCATCTGTAATACCTATATTTACGTGGCAATTTTTTCAGGAAAACAAAGGCTTCACACTCAGACAATGATCAAAAAACTCACAAAATAAAGCACAGGGATAGAATGCCAAAATAGCCTTACAATATCAAACTTTCAAGCACTTATTTTCCTGTTTCCTTTTCTTTTCCTTGAAAAAGGCTCTTAAATCCTTTAAACTGTTGGATTATTTGTAAATCACAAAAACTTGTCATATAATCATAGATTTGTTTAGGTTGGAAAAGACCTTTAAGATCATTGAGTCTAATGGTAACCCAGCACTGCCAAGGCCACCGTGTACCTAAGCAGCACATCTACAGGTTTTATTCACCTCCAGGGATGATGATTCAACCATTTCCCTGGGCAGTCAGTTCCAATGCCTGACAACCTTCTTAGTAAAGAAATTTTTCCAAATACACAGCAAACCACTGTCTTACAGTTAAATACCGAGCCAAAAATTAAGTACTTCAGTCTTTTTCTCAGCCTTGGTTGCAATGTTTCCCTCCACATCCAATATAGGATGGGAATTCTTCTTGGCCCTCTTTGTCTTGCACATGTAGTTATAGAAATATTTTTTATTCTCTTTTAGAGCACTAGCCAGATTAAAGTATTGTTGGTCTTTGGCCCTACTGTCTCCTCCTATAACCTCATGATATCCCCTTAGTCCTGAGTTTCTTGTCTCTTCTTCCAAAGGTCATAAACTCTCCTTCTTTCCCTGAGTACCAGCCAAAGCCCTGTGTTCAGCCAGCCTGGTCTTATCCTGGGTCAGCTTGGCCTCTGGGCACATGCTGCTCCTGTACCTCTAAGATTTCCTTCTGAGAGCACTTCCAGCCTTCCTGGATCCTTTGTCATTCAGCACCACCTCCCAAGGGACTCTCTCCACCAGTCTCCTAAAGAGGCCAAACTCTGCCCTTGGGGAAGTTCAAAGTGGTGAGACCCACTGAGGGGTCCCCTCATGCTGTTGAAATGTGTCCCTGAATAATTCAGTCAAATTACCTTCCAATAGAGAAGGACTGCTCAGTGAGGGGTCCCACAATGGGACACTGACTCATCAGGCACCATGATCTTGGCTTTCCTGGGAGCTGACAGACAAGTCAAACACTAAGGAAATCTCCCTGCACTAAGGGTTGAGGAAAATCTCACCCTTTCACGTGACATATGTATTTATAAAATTCCATTTGTCAGTATTGAAGAATAGATAGAGTCATACACATAAAATGAGATCAACACTGAAGTAAGTCTTTAGGTCAATGAAAGAAAGCTCTGGGGAAAATGGCTTGGAAATACACTTTTTTTTTTTTTTTTTTTAGTATAGGTAGGTTGTCTGCTAGCTTGGAAACCTGAAATAACAATTTCTAGTAATAGTGAATCATTCATCATATAATTTCTCTAGACCAGGGATTTCAGGAACTGCTGATGGAGAGTTTACTTTCAAGCAGTATTAATGGCCTCTATTATTTTTGCTTACTAAAGTGAATTACTGCAAAATAATAGGTATGACATGTCCAGGACTTTAACTGAAAATATTTAAAGGAGTTCTTTCCCATGTTCTTTTTCCACCAGTTAGTAAATACAAGTTTATGACCCTCCCATTCATGTGCCCCAAACCTCAAAGATAAATGGAAGGAGTCCCAATTTTAACCTGTAAGCAATAAACACAGTTTCACCAGCAAAAATTCGTGTTGAACCTGACAGTGTAGCGAATGTCTGTGTAAGCATTAAAGCAGGAAAGAAGATGTTATTTAGCTGATATTCACCATGCATGGAAGAGCTCTGAATATCCAGTGCAATACTGAATTGCTGGCTTCTATGGTTTAATCTAGTAAACCCAAGCCATCCATTAAACTCCACCGGTGCAGCAGATGCATCATTTACTACAAAGTTACCCTTGGCATATCCAAGCGGCAGGCCAGGCAATGTGTCGGAGGGATCAGCTGTTGGAAAGTACTTCGAGCTATTCCAACATTGGAATAAAACTTAAAAAGGCATCTTCTATGAAGAACAGTCAGTTTTGTATGGGAGACTGTTGTGACTTAACCCTGCCTGGCAGTTTGTTCACTCCTCCCAAGTGGGATGGGGGAGAAAATCAGATACGTACAAGTGGGAAAACTCATGCATTGAGCTAAAGGCAATTAAACAATTAAAGCAGAAGTTGCTTGTGCAAACAAGGCAAAATAAGGAATTCATTCATCACTTCCCATTGTCAGTCAGGCATTTAGCTATCTATAGGAAAGCCTACAGCCTATAGGGCTTCATCATGTGTAAAGTTTACTTGGGAAGACAGACAGCAAATGCAAAATGCCCAAATGCCCCCTTCCTCCTTCTTTGAGCTGTTAATGCTGGAAGTGATGTCCTGTGGTATGGGATATCTCTTGGGTCAGCTGGGGTCAGCTTTGCCAGCTCTGACCCTCCCAGCTTCTTGTGCAGCCCCAGCCTCCTGACTGGCCAGGCAGCTTGAGAGGCAGAGAAGTCCTTGACCCTATGTGAGCACTGTTTAGCAGTAACTAAAACATCCCTGTGCTATCCACACTGTTTCCAGCACAAACTCCAAACACAGTCCCATGCCAGCTACTGTGGAGAAAATGAACAGCACAGAGACAAAACACAGACAGCTCTGACTTGCTATATTAAAAACTTTTTCACCACAAGGGTAGTCAAGTTTTGGAGCAAGCTGCCCAGAGACATTTTGAAGTTCTCAGGGTAGAAAGCCCCTGAGTCTGATCTCATAGCTGACCTTACCCTGAGTATGGTGTTGGGCTAGAGAACAACTGCAGTCCTTTCCATGCTGAATTATCCTTTGGTTTTGAAGGGGTGGCTGAATTTTTCAGCCCAAGAAAAGCAAGCCCAAGAGATCCATCTCCCCACATTCAGCCTAACAAGGCTCAACACATGCTCCCAGCAGACACACAGAGAGAAGTAAACAACACATATATAAATATACACGTGGCCAGCCACACAGATCAACACAGACAGAAGCACAAACAATATTCAATATTCATGCAAACACAAAACGTACCAACAGTCTCATGCTGTTCTCTTCTCTGTCTAATCAGGATAAACGTCCATTAGTGGAGAATTTATTGGCATATATGGAGATATATACAGTGTGGATCCCTCCAGGAGCTGGCTTTGGACAATGTTTCTTTTGTGAGTCAGTATCCTGAAAGCTTTAACATTTCCCTAGTGATATTTTGCATCTAAACTACAACATAATCAAAATACAATACAAAACTATGCACTTGAATTTTGGATCCAAAAATCTCCATTAGTGAGCTGGGATTCGAACAAGTAAAGAGATAGAATTTTAGCATTAAGACTTGTGAGAGAAAAAAAAACAAAAAACAAAACAAAAACACCACCACAATAAAATAAATCCACTTTCGTATCCTGAATAATACCTTAGCAGGAGTGAAAGGTAGCACAGGTTCTGGGTGCTTGAATCCCTTCTATTTTGCCTCATTTTTAACACTTGAATCTGAATGGTGTTGAACTCTTTTTCTTACTTGAAAGTTTCTCCAGCAGATACTCACATTATTTTGCAGTCCCTGCTTCAAAATTCTGATACATTTGTTTAGCTTTCAAAGCAAATTTGGATATATTCCAGATAGTTACTGAACAGATTCAATTAATTAAGGTATTTTCCTTCAATGTATATCAAGATTCATCTTTAAATGATTGCTCTACATTCAAAAGACTCCGGTGAGTAGATTCCCTACTCCTTATGAATCAGTGTTGCTAATTAATTCTTCAGTTTTCTCACAAGTCTTACAATAGTCGGTAATCACTTTAAAGATATTATTCTGGAGAAAAAGAACTGTGTGATACAATCTTCTATATTTTTCACGAGTGAATTTTGAAACCACAAAATTGGTTGTGGTTTAGCTTGAAAATGTCATTAGTAGGAAAATTACAAAAGGTATGGAAATGTTATATATGTGTGAATATATACTGTATATATGTACTATATACAGTATATATCTTTGTGTGTTTACATATTAAAATCCATGTTATATAGTTTATAACATGAATACACATGCATAACATGTCCATATACATTTAACATGTTCTGGCATTTTCAGGTGGAAGTTGCCCTGTTCTCCCAGGCAACTGGTGACGGTACAAGAAGAAATGGCCTCACCCCGCACCAGGGGAGATTCAGGATGGACATCAGGAGAAATTTCATCACAGAAAAGGTTGTTAAACCTTGGAATGGACTACCCAGGGAGGCTGTGGAATCACCATCCCTGAAGGTGTTCAAGAAATGACTCACCAGGGCACTCAATGTCAGAGTCTAGTTGACAAGGTGGTGATCTTTCAAAGGTTGGACTCAACTACCTCAGAGATCTTTTCCAGCCTAAATGATTCTGTGATTATATATCTGTGTGTTAAGATGTTAAAATTGATTAATGAGTTTTGAACCTTTTGATTTTTCATACCAAAACTGCATTATATGCTTTCATAAAATAATATATTATCTTACAATTATGAAGTATTATTCATCCCTAAAAATCAACAGAGACCTATTTCTGAGTTTCACCAAAGCCATTTTACATTTCATGGCAATATAATGGTCTATTTGGTGGAGACAACTTCACTTAATTCTCATTTTCAGATCACTTTTAAGTGCCACAGATGTATAATACAGACCTTGTGTGATCAAAAATCACAGCCAAGACTGTCATTACAAGAATTACTCTGCTGATCACTGTCTGGGACTAAACTATTTTGCAGGATTCTTAGGACAGCAAGGGAAGGGATAATAAATATATAAGTTGTAGAAGAAATCTTTTAAAAATGTAATTTCCATTATTAGAATTGACTGGCAAAATTAAAAAAAAGTATTTATTTTTATTAAATATTGGTAAATTTAATTTTAATTGATAAATCACTCAGCAATAATACAGGAAGACTTAAAAGAACTTAGCAGTCAATAAGGAACATTTCATGACTCAGAAAGTTTTCAGTCTAAAATCACACTTAAGTAAGGCAGAGGAATTGTATGTACCTCTCAAGTGGCTGCTGAGAGGGACACTAAAAGGATCATTAGTGAGTTACTGACTACTACAGTCACTAATTCAACTGGAAAAATACTCTAAATTCCCATGGATTTTGAGGTCAGCTGAGAAATTGCTAAAGTACCATCTGTTCCATACACTGTTCATCAGGCTGAACTGAAGGTAGGAATCGTTAGTCATTGACTAAAGCAGCAAAAGTCAAAAGAGAGATTTCATTTCAGAGAGAGGTTACTCAGGACTAAAGCTCGTTCTCCACCTTCTTTAGAAAGACACGTTGCTAAAAAAAAGACACTTCTGCATTCACAGCTTCACTGATATTCCCTGCAGCAGGGTCAGTGGAAGCCCATGGTTTCAGAGAGCTAAGATCACCTCTCAGAAATAAAACATCCCATCAGTCTTATCAAGAGCGTGACCTACAGTGAAAGACAGCACTAGAAGGACAAGCCAAATATCCTAACTGCTTGATCAAAAAACAGCTTAAATAGGCCTATAGAATTCAGCACCTTCCCATAGCAGGGAACCCTACATTGAAAGAGATTACTTATGTTGAGTGATGATTTAAGTAAATTTTTATATATGAAAAAATAAAGACATGACCTGTCTTTTAATCTTTCATAAAATTTCTCTAGTAGGGTTGTTTTGGACTCTGACTGGTAAATGTGAGTTCATAACATGGAGCACCAAAACTTTATACACCTTGATTTTATGTCTCAGTATTTCATACTGTGCCTACTTAGTAGTCAAATGTCACCTTCTAAATCAACAATACTCCTCACAGACTTTCTTTAAAAGACCCTGCCTTTGTACAGTCTAGCTTTTGCCTAGTCTAATCACACTCAAGTTCATATTAGCTACTGACACTGAGATGTCTACATCCTTCTGGAACATTTTCCTTTTCCAAAATCTTAAATGCATTGTTACAAGCCTGCTAATGCTAAGAAAAATCTGTAACAGGAGTTTGTCAGCCTACTGTCAAGCTTATGTTTTAGGGTGGTATTGAAAAATACTTTCTCGATTATAGTAAGATAAATTCTCCAGACAATTTATGTTAATTTTTTTAATGGAACGGAAGTTTGGAACACAGTGATTATTAAAACAGGGAAACTCATCCAGCCTCTTATTAGATTAGATAAGGAAGTCATTTTGCTTAGAGCAACAAATTTGAAATCTCTTAATTTTCTTTCCCGTTCATGTGACTCTAGCAGTTTAGATAAAACAAGCAGTTAAAACAGATGATGAGTATCAGATCTCAAGTTAATACAAAGTAAATTAAATTCTGAAGTATCTCCTCTATTTGCAACTTTGCTGCAGGTGCCAAGGTTCACTTTGTGAACTTTCTTATTTAACAACATTGCAGAGGCCCCAAAGTCAGTTAGAGGAAAATAAACTTAAATAAACATCTTTCAGCTTGACAGATTATCTGCCCCTGAAAAACCTGAAGTACATTTCAGATTCACGTATAGCTTTTAATGAAAATTCACATTATAAATGGCCATCACCATTTTCGTTTCCCAACAGCTATATCCCATTTTTTATAATTGGCATATACACTCCAGGGAGCCTCCTGGTAGAAATGCCTTAATACAGCCTTGCTGTGCACAGCCAAAAAGCTTCAATTGACATCTCTGGCTTTTCAGTCAGGCCCTCCTTAAACACTGCACATCTGTGCTCAGAACATCTGGATTTGGGATCATGCATAAGAGCGTGTGCAAAATCACTTAGTAGGCGATCATAAGGTTGGTTTTCACACTACTCTGTGAAACTCAGTGGATTCTCATCTAGTGATAAATTCATATTAGCACATCAATATCTCTTTTCAGGGCTCACCAAAAACATTTTTGGAAAGAGGGTAAAAAAAAGGAAGATTATGCTCAAAATGCATTATTTATTGTCTAGAGGGACATCTGTGAGTTAGGAGAAGCTCTGAATTTGACTAAGTTTGGTGAGATTTCAGCATTCCCACACACACATGCTGGAGATGATACAGTTCCTTTAATCTTTGTTATTCATAATTACATTCCTTTTATTCACATATTTTAATTAGTGGGCTTGGACTGTTTGAATCTGGTCATATTCTGAAATTTGGCTATGTGAGTTATATTGAAGCAATAAATAGACCACAACTGGGATTACAGCAACCTGCAGAGACAGAAAGGAAGAGGGATCTCCATCTATATCACTCTCCATATGCCTTATTTCTCTGCTGGAGATCTCGCTTCCATAATATTTTCTTCTCACCACAATCACCATGGTGACAATCATATCATTGCAATTCCCTCAGTAACGGAATGACCACATCCTGTGACTGGTTTCTCCAATTTATGCAGCTTTGTTTATGCCTCTCTATGTTTTTCTAAAAGTAAGAGGAAGATATGAGAATTTTGCCGTCTTACGGGAGACAGAAGTGAGGGAAAGGCATCAAGTAAGGAGAGCAGATCTTTTCTTCACAATATTAGGTGTGGTGGGTTGACACTGGCCAGCATCTAAGCTCCACTCAATCTCCCACTTACTCCCTAAAAATCTCCATGGGGAAGAGATTGGAAGAGCAAAAGTGAGAAAACTGCTGGGTCAAGATAAAGACAGTTTAATAAGCGAAACAAGATAAGTAGTTCAGTCTCTGCTTTCCATCAGCAAGCAGATGTCCACTTGCTGGAAACACAAGTGCTCAGCATACAGAATGGTTCCCAGGGAACACAAGCAAAGCAACCCCAAAAGTCCTCTCTTTCTCTCAGCTTCTATTGATGAACATATCATATGATATGGAATATTCCATTGGTCAGTTTGGGTCAGCTGTCCCCTTGGTGTCCACTCACAACCTATTCACTGGGGACAAAGGAAAACCCTTACTCTGTCCAGACACTGTTCCAGAATGGCCAAAACAAGGAGTGTTATTGTCCCTGTTTTAGTCACGAACTCAAGACAGCACCATACAGGATGCCACAAAGAAAGCTAACTCCCTCCTAGTCAGATACAGTTTATCAGCTTACAAAAGAGTTAGAAAATTAAAAATGCTAGGTTTCAGCCTTGCGTGCAGCAGCTTGATTATTTGTGTTGCTAAATTATTCATCTAGTTACAGTTTTTTCAGCAAAAACTACTTCTCAAACAGTGCCTGGCTGTGGCTCAGAAGTAAACACAACCAGGGACCTGTCTCAGTAGGCAGTTTGGATGCAGTCACTGTGTTCTGGAGGCAAAGAGGTTGTAGGATTATTCATGTGGCCTCAGGGCCAGATTGTGAGTCCAGTTCTGAATAGTTTTGTAAAATAAAGCTTTGTTTTAAGAGCTGTCCTCCCTTTTGTACATATATAAATATTTAGATTCCATTTTTTTTTTTAAAAAAAGCAAAAATTTTCAATAATAATAAAAATAACTGAGGAGGGAGACATAAACCACTTAGACCAAAATTTAATAGCAGTGTACAGAAAGCTACCCTTAATTACCTTTTGTCACCATTATACATGGTAATTGTATTTGCATTTACAATCCTTTTTGAAAAGGGCACTGTCACATATCTTTGCCTATCTTGTTTGATTAATTGCCTCACTGTCAAGATGTTAACCAAGGATTCTGGTTCTCTGTTTTCCTGTCATTGATCTAATACTCCACAACTCTTTCTGTTAAGTTACTATAATATTTTTCCTATAGTTTTCTTACTAAGGATCTTACTAGACTTCTGTAAAGTATCTATTTAATGATGAAACTTAAAGTTGCATCATTAGTAAGATATATACATCTTTAGATTAAGGCATGTGATATGTTTTCTTAGATAAGCTGGGAAAAAAACAGACTAGTTTGGATACACAGAAGCATGTGACCTGTGACTCCATCTTGCAAGAATAATTTTCTTCCTTAAGTTTAGAATTCAGGTGATTTCTTCATATTACTATCTTTTTCTATTCTTTTACAGGTGAGAAACTAAACAATTAAGCTAGATAAAGCAAACAAACAAAAAAACAACCCCACATACACAAACCAAAAAGAGCCAAAAATCCCAAAACAAAATAAAAACAAAGAAAAAAACACTCAAGCCAACAAACACCGAAAAGCCCCATCAAACCAAATAAACCCAACAACAACCTCCTCCTGTCCCTCAAATATCCAAATCAGATTTGGTTTAAAGTTTGAAAGTATTAAAAGAAAAAGACAAAAAAGATTCAGTCACTGATAATGCATTAGCCTTTCCACTTGTCATCTTTTTATTGCTATTATTTGTTGTTCATGTAGAAGCATCCCTGTAGTTTGTTAAGCACTGTGCAAGGAGAGTAAAAGTGTTCCCCATACCAAAATCATTAAAAATACAAATGTTCCCACACAAATATGGATACAGGGCTTTCTGTAAAGGTTTAAGTGCTGAAAATTTTGCTATTTAGTCAGTTTTCTTCTGCATTCTATTCCCAAAAAGACAGAATCAATTACAAATTCTTGGTTAATCCCTTAAGTTATATGTGAAGCATGCTAAAGATCTTTAAGTTGAAACCTTGGGATCAGCAGTGATAAAAACATTACTAAACTAATAACAGCAATGGAAAAATGCCTCAGTATTGATGCTGAGGAGATAATCTTCCCTTTTTTTTCAATCATTTAGCACATAAGGGAAAATGTTCTGCTCAGAATACAAATACTAAATGTTTGTCCTTCAATACAGAGGATGAGAATTTAGTCTAAGTTCATTCTCATTGTCCACCTGCCCATTGTTGAAGAATTTGGGTTTCTGTTGTGTCATGGGAGACACAAGAGACTAAAAAGGGCACATTTGTGCAAAGACACATGGAAGGCAGATAGATCCACCACACCAGTACAGCAGAAAGTTGCCATGGGCAATGCAAGGGGACCTGTAAAACTGCACAAAGCAGCAGCACCTCACTTACAGAGAAATGGGAAAATAACTTTATTTACTATAAATACAACACATAGAGAGCAAGGAAAGGTAAAAAAACCCAAACCACTGTATCAATATTCTGGCTAACACTGGGCATGTCAGAAAACTTGGTTTTTTTCCAGTAAATGAAGAGAACTGAGCTTGAGATTTGACTCCTCAGCTGACACCCTTCATCGACTTTGAAGAGTGGTGAATCTGAGATGTGAGTGATCCCTATGATCTTGCCCATGAGACTATTATTAATTTAACTATTTCGTAATTTTTTCCCTGTAAAAAAAGACAAAGGTTTCAATCACAGTCCAAATGCTGTTACTGTTCTAGTTTGTTTTGTAGTGCCTAGATGATTCTAAACAGCACAAATCCGCTGTTGTTTGGAACTCTTCAGTACAAAACCTACAGCCATATTTTGAAGTGAGAAACTTTTCAGTGGTTCTCTTTAAAGAGTTGTATATAGAACTCAAACAGCATTAATATGTAGGGATGGTTTGACTGGATCAACTAAGTCCTGCAAAGACACTTGTGAAATCAAAGTTGCTGAGGACTCCATATTCCTTTTATATAGAAACTTCACTAAAAATTTTAATGATCAATACAGTGTGAAAAGATGTGAAGAAAAAGGCAAGTTCCATACTGAATATCCATATTTTTCTCCCACAGCTTGAGCTGTGCAGTCGGATTTATCACTTTTCACATTCCTGTGACTTTTCTGTTATTTTTAGAATTTCAAGAGATGCCTAGTGACTACTTAATTCTGCTGTGATTAGAGACCACTTTACAGAATAGTATCTGTAAACAAGGTTAAATTTAGAAGTAAAAAGGATAACCATGTAAACAAACAGAAGAGCAACAATATTTTTGATAAAGTAACAATATTCTCATGGAGACAAATAGCAATTTTGCTCAGTTGCGTACATGATACAAAAACTAATGCATAAATATTCCCCAAAATACTATTTACTATAACATAATCATCAGGTTTAGATCAACAATTTTTCATAAACACATAAGATAATTAAAATCACAATCTCAAAAATATAATCACCAGCTCTCTAGAATTTCTAAATTTGAAATATCATTTGGAATATTTTTTATTCTGTGGGAGCTTCTTGAGCCTTTGAGTAGGTAATTATTTAATCTTCCATTTAATTAATGAATCCAGCATCATTTGTAGTTGAATTGTAAAAAGCTGCCATGTATAAAGCTATTACATCACAAAATCCCAGAACAACTGATGTTGGAAGGTTCCTTTGCAGATCAAATAGCCCAAAGCTTTTAATAGCAAGGTAAGTCAGAGGAAGTTACCTGGAACAATTTCCAGTCAGGTTTTGAATATTACCAGAGGTGGAGACTTGACAACCTTTCTGGGCAACCAGTTCCAATGTGTGTCAAACCTCCCAGAAAATAAAGTGTTTTATTATATTTGCATTGTGTTTTGGTATTTAAATTTGTGCCCATTGCCTCTGGTTATTTAATTGGGCACCACTGAGACTGGCTGTATTCTTTACCCTCCCTGATCAGATTTACACATTGCTGAGACCCCCCTGAGCCTTTTATTCTTCAGACTGAACAGCCATAGAGCTCTCAGCCTCTCCGTATAGAGGCTTAAAACATTAATCATCTTCCTGGCCCTCAGATGGGCTCACTCCAGTCTGCCTATTTCTCTTTCGTACTTGTGTGCCCAGAACTGCACCTGTGACTCCAGATAGCTCTTGCCAGGACTGATTAGAGGGGAAGGATCACCCTGCCTTGATCTGCTGGAAATGCTCTCTTTTCTGCAGCCCAGGAGGCTTCTGGTTTCCCCTAAGGCTGAGGCACATTTCTGACATATGGTCAACTTGTGGTTCCAGCAGGATCTCTCAGGTCCTTCTCTGCAAAGCTGATTTCCAGTCTGGCCCCAGACTGGAAATGGGTGTGGAGAGTTATTCCTCCCCAGCAGTAGGAATTGATATTTCCCTTCATATTGATTCATTTCTCCAGCCTGTGGAGGTCTCTATGAGCAGCAGCACACCTACCTTGTCTACCAGCCGCTCCTCACAGTTTTTTATCATCTGCAAACTTGCTGAGAGTGCATTGTGTGCCACCATCCAGGACATTAATGAAAAGCTTACACAGCCCTGGCCACATTATCAACCCCTGAGAAGACCAAGAGTGACCATCCTCCAGTGGGACCCTGTGCTGCTGACCACAACACTTCAGACTTGTGAGTTCAGTCAATTTTCAGTCCATCTCACTGTCCATTTACTAAGCTCTAGTTCCTGAGTTCACAGATGAGAATACAATGGGAGATGGTACTCAAAGTCCTACTAATATCAAAATAAACAAAACCACTGAACTCCCCTCAGCCACTGAGCTAGCAATTTCATTTTAGAAGGTTATCAGGTGGATCAAATATCATTTTCCTTTTATAAATCTAGTCTGATTGCTCCCAACCACTCTGTCCCTCATGAGCTTGAAAATCATTTCCAGGATTAACTGCTTCGTCAAGTTCCCAGGGATTGGTGTGATGATGACCAGCCTGTAGTTTCCTGGGCCCTCCATCTTGACATTAATTAAGATAGGACATTTGCTTTTTCCCAGTTCTCATGAATCTCTCCTGACTGCATGATCTTCTAAAAATTAGCAGTAGTGGCCTAACAATTACATTGGCCAACTTCCCCAGCACTCATGAGGGCATCACATCAGGTCCCACATTCTAATTTGTGTCCAGATTAAATGTCCCCTGTCTTGATCCTCCTTTACAGAGATATACTCTCTTTAAAATTCAACTGTCCTTATTTTTATTATTATTTATTGTTTATTATTTATTAAATGTATTATTTATTAAATTTAGCAATCTACCATCTACAAGTTTTGTTATGTTGCCCTCTCCATCCCCTGCTAACTCCTGTGTTTGCTCCAGACACTGGCTAAAGGTCAGGTTATGTCTCTCTAGGACCAGGATTGATACATTGCAATACAATCCTGAAAAAGATTTGTGGCCTCAGTTGTGTTATTTTTTGATCCAGTTCCACTGAAAAGATTTAAAATACATAGTGAAAATAATAGTCCAGTAACATGTGACACACTGACTGGACACATTTCTGCCATTGGAAAGTCTATAAACCAGAAAAGAAGTGCCAGCAAATGGAGTGAGAAGACACTGTTATTGTTTTTGTGATGCAACTGCAGTAGTCTAAAGAGAAATGCTAATTCGAAGATGCTTCTATACTTGAATGTATATTTCTCTATACTGCTGCATATCTGATTTCACTTTGGTAATCCTACTGGATACATAAAATGAAAGAACAAAAAACCCCAAATTCAGACCGCATTTTTATCACTACCTCCTTCAAATTGTTCCAGATTTATTTCCTTTGGAGTTTTTCAATTCAAACATGCTCCATAGCATATGTGAGAAAAATCAAGTGAGTCAAGTGGAATGAAAACATGAAAGTAGAGGAAACTACAGGCTTTCTAGATTTGGGACATTGGACCATTCCAGTCACTTTTGATTGTCATTTGTATTATTTGTCCATCAGAACTGACTTTAAATTTATTTTTCTGGCCCCATTTGTTTGTAAATATGAACCTCTTACAAAACAGAGAGATGAAATCTGCACTAAATTGACATCAATACTTTCAGTCTGTGCTAGAAGGCACACACTTTGGCCTGCAAATAAAAAAAAAAAAAAAAAAAAAAAGACAAGTATTCCCCTCCAGATGTCCAAATATTGCTCCCTTAACCCTTTGTTTCCATACTGCCTGTGTGTGTTTTCTTCCAGGTACATTGAACAAAACTGGAATTTGTTCAGTGCTAGAAGAGAATTCAAATGGATGTTTATTAGACATGTAAAATATCCATGACATCTATTTTTTTCCTTAAAAATATTTGTCTTTTTTATTATAGGCTTGTCACCAAAACTGGCAGAAATAGTCTCCCTTCCAGCATTGATAACAGCTGGGAATCCCTTAACACCCCCAGGCAGCACAAGGCTCCCAAAGCAATTTTAATACTGGTAAACTTCTGGTGAACATCCAAACCATTATGTATAAAGCTGACATATACACAAACTGAAGAATGTTGAAGATTTATTATTATCATATTGTTCCTGGAAGAAGATAACTGAAGGTTTATCTGAAAGGTGCTCTTCACGCCAGATACTGAACTGCAGCAAGCTCAAAAAACTTCAGCTGAAATCAATATGGTAGCACAATAGTCATCAATCTGCCCCTTACCTGCTTAATCCAGGCCCAGATTTAGACAGACCACATTCACTGCATACTAACACAAGTGTCAGCATCTGGAAAATGGAAAACCAGGGAGAACTTTTCTTGTGGGTAAGCAGGGGAGTGGCTCTAGAAAACAATGGTGACTTTACTTTCCCCGTGGATCTGAAGGGAAATCCTGTAATTTGCAGTGGATAATCTAAGAAGGAAGGACCTTCCAGGTATGGGAAATTCACTGTGTCCGCCTAACAGGGTCTCATTGGAGTCTCGAGCAAAGGAGGGGTGGCTCTGCCATGTCCTTCAGGTGTGATTCATTTATGGTATCTCTAATTTTGTGATGATCAGAAATAACAGAACTTCCTCCAGTAAAAAATGTTTTTTCTCCTTTCACCTGAAAAAGCTTCGAGCATGTAGAATTGCTAAGGATCACACCCAAAAGTAACATGGAGAGAAAGAATAGAATTTTGAGGATGGGATGGTGAGTGATAAGAAAATAAAAAAGAGAACGAGTCAGTGCTCTGTGTGTATTCATATGGGTTTACCTTAACGAACACAACAGTTGGTTTCCTTTGTTCACACATCTGCTCTGATGCCTGTGAAATTTGATTTTTGTTTTGAGAAGTTAATGTTTCATGACTGAAGTTTTCAGCAAAATTCATGGCAACTGATATACAAGGATGGCCTGAGGCCTGACATATCTTTATACTGACAATCAATGCCATGCATTGCATAGTGATTAAAAGGAATAAAACTGCTTATTCTAGAGCTTAAATACATCATTAAGAAGTAGTTTTTTAAAGCTACTCATTAACATGTAGATTTGGCCATCTAATAGGTTATGGTTTATTCCCCAGTTCTACTGTTCATTATCACATGGTCAAAAGAAGCTGACAACTCACAAAACTATTTTAATAAGTAGAGACATTATTTTTTATTTTTAATTCAGAGGAAATATTTTGATTAGCCTGATCAAAACATTGGGCTATGATGGCTATCATCAGGCTATCATCATCAAGCTGATGATTTGGTTTAAAATTTGTAAATTTTTTTTAGGAGAATTTCTATTCCCAAGTTTAGTGGTGTTTTCATATTTTGTACAGTTATCATCCTTTTAAGTAATTCTTTTTGTCTGTAAAACAGTTGATGCTTCTCTCAAACCAGAATGATGAGGAAGAATAAAATTCATCATGACCAACAGACTTAAAGGAAAGTGAAACACAGCTGACAGCCTGTGTTATGTAGCTGTAAGGCTTTGGCTTAACTCAGGAAGAAAATAAAAATCCATTCCTTTTCAAAATAAAATCGTGGCATGTGTTGCTGTGATTCTAATCATAGTAATCATGGAACTTGTACGTGTAATTAAGGCCTGAGGATTCAGTTTTAAATACTACCCTTGGACCACAGGTCTAAAATTAGCAGTGGATTTTTCTGGTTTACCCATCTATTTTTTTTTTTTTTCCTAGCAAAATGGCATCAGTAGTCCCCCAGCAAGAGAAACTGGGATTCCCATTTGGAAAGATTCTGCAGTCTTACACCACAGGCCTCTTCTTCAGCACATCCTGTTTTGGAATCACTGGAGGAATCAATGCCTTTAGTATCTCAGTACCTTTTATCATTGGTACAGCATAAAGAAACTTCAAACCATATATTTAGCAAGTGCAAGCTCATTTGATGCTTTTGTCTTCAAGGATTTTATGGTAACTAGCCAAGGATGTTCACCCACATACCTTCTATAATTTTAATTTTTTTTTTTAATGTAAGACTATTATCTTCTGTGGAGAATTCTGTCCTTCATTTCTATATATGATGCTGCCATTCAATTCTACAGCACTGATAATTAGTGTCAGGCCCAGAGCACTTAATACTACAAAGAATCTGAATGTTAACCTTACTGTGAAAAGGTTCTAAAGTAGCAACCTGTATATGCACAACATAAAAAATAGTGGAGTAGGACTCCAAATAAATGAAAAAAGGCAAGGCTTACTACCCCCATGGTTTCAGTAAACACAGCAACCATGATTAAGGAAATCAGACTTTGGAGAGCTTCCTAAAAAATAAGTAAAAGGAGAACAGCTGAGAATGATGCTGGAATATCAATGAAGGAAATGTGTGAAAACCAGATAAGGAAAAGGCAGCATCACCACAAAATTATTGGCAATAAACTAAATCATTAACAAAGGTTATATTCAACACCCTTCTTTCTCCTCCCCACTCTCCTCCCTCGAAGTGTAACTATTTGGCTGAGACACCGAAGATGAAAGTTTTGCAAATCATACATAAAATTACTGATATAAAACAGTTCAGATCATAAGCAGGATGAATCTATCCTCTAATCTGAGATCAAATAAGCCCAGATCTTTTGGAGTGACACTCTTCTTCCATTCCTGCTTCACTCAAATTCAGAAAGTTGCTAAGATCAACATGATCTATTTCTGCTTTGTCTTTGCATCTGTTCCTGCCTCATTTTTTACAATAGACCTCAGATGAGAAATATTGCCTCCATACATATATCTCTCTATTGATTACTGGAAATTATTTACTGCATTTAGACTTTGAAGTTAAGCACCTGAATATAACTGCTAAACTTTTATGAGCCTGGTTTTTGGCACGTTGTCTTCAGAACACATTGATTTTGCATTCACAAAATGAAGGATTGTGATATTGGGGTTGAAAAAGAACAGTGTAATTCTTAACGAAAGTGAAGAAAATCAAGTGTCAAATAACAGAGGTAATCCTTGCTCTTTTTAGAGCAGATGAAGCCATTTTATTTGTTTCATTCATTAACACATCGGTTAGTGTTTTTTAATGAAAAATTACATTTCTGTGAACAGATCATTGGAACTTTTCTAGTTTTTGTGTAATGACAGACAATAATATTTAGCTTTTTTACGAAGCAAAACATATGAAATATGCTGTCAAGCTTATAAGTATAGCACTCTGCTCCTAACACTAATATTGAGTGTGTGGTTATACTTAAAGCCATCATTGTTTTGCCAGAGTGACAGATGTGTTTGGTGGTTTGGGTGCTGACCTAAAATCTTGGACATACATCTGTAATTCATCCAACAAATGAACTTCTTAAAATGGAGACATTTGTCTAGAAATGTTTCACAAACAGTTTCTCTTGCATCCAGCATTTGCAGCCTTCAAACTGTTTTGCAAGAGACCAATGAAATCTCCACCTGTCTCTGCTGAGGTCCTTGGTACAAGGTCTAGAACGCCACTCAAGACTGGAGTCCTCCTGTTTCCTCCATGTCCTCCTGTTTCCAGCATTTCTCTGAAGTGGAGTCTAAGCATGAAATTTCAGGCCAGCTTCACACATCCTTGAAGTGTGTAAGATTTCTTGTCTTCCTAGAGAAGGAGAGTGTGGCCTTAACTTATATTCCCTATAGGTGAAGGGTTGATTGAAAGTCTTTTATGGCTCAAAACTTTCCCTCTGTTTGAATAATGAAGAATAACTATTTTGAAGTTAAGACAGTGACAGCAAAATGTGCCTTTGCTCAAGCAGATGACAATTTTGCTGTAAGGGGGCAGGATTTCACAAGTAATGGTCTTTTTTACATACAAATTAGAGTTCTTAATAATGGCTTAAACCGATTATTTTCAAAATACATAACAAACTATATTGCAGGCATATCTTTGTATACTGGATCAACGTCATTATAAATTAATTATCATTTTGTTTTCTAATCTTCCCAGATAACAAAAAAGGAATAGATAAAAGAAATTAATAATATTGGAAATCATTCTTCATTACACCGGTGCATCTCTACTGGATTAAAGACAAGTACCTTGGCATTAAAATAGCGTTGTGAAATGCAGAATCAAGTCCTTTGAAAAAAAAATTTGAAATCCCAGAATTTTAATTATATTGCAGCTTTACCAGTGACCCTCCTGACAGTAGACATCCTCTTTAGTTTTGCTCAGGATTTAGTTATTGAATACCCACATAATCCTCTCAGTGACTTTTCTTTTAAGCAGTGCCATTTGACCTGAAAAAACCTCTTTGTTGTCATATGCTACCAAGAGTAAAATGTAACACTTCCTGGGCATTTCACATTTTCCAGCACAGCGCTGTTACGGATATCATGGTCTGTAGATATAAGCAAGCCAAGTTTTGTAGGCTGATATAAAACTTCCATGACAGGAAAAATAATATGGATGTCATGGGTTGGAGTTCCCTCAACTCCATAACAGCTCAGGAACTATTCAGGTCTAGCTGCTATTGAAATCAAAATATTTAGAAGCAAAGCCTGTATCTCCCAACTTAACTTACCTCCTAATTGTTTGTGGAGGTGCACTGAAGAGGCAGATGCCATGATTAGCTCAACCCAGCTAACAGATATGGATGAAAAAAGGATGGGGAAATCAGGGCCTGGTATTCAACATATCTGCAAACCTAGGAAGGTGGGTCCTATGAAATTTTCTGAGCTAAATGGACAGAAGTCTTTATAGCCAGAAAGACAGGTCTTTTTCCCACAACAATATCAGTTGATCTAATCAAAATATTTCATTTTCAAAGCAACTCACAAGCATGAATCAATGTTTTAATGAACAACATGGAAAGACTGAATATCAGTCTTTTCTTGGTCCTCTTTCTGTGTTCACAGCTTAGTAGTAAATGCAGTAGTTAGGAGTAGACATCTCCTCCCTGTATCCCTCCAGTCTTAAGCTAAATCCAAATTATAACACCAGCATTCTCATATGCAGCTTGTAAATTCAGTCCTACAAGTCTCTTATCATCATACCAAGATCAGAATGTATTGTTAGGCTTCATGGTTATTGCCATTCTCATCTCCATAATCCCTAATCAAGAACACTTTAATTTCCTAATCCATTAATACCTGAAGTCATGGTGGGTTTTTTCAAGAGGAGAGAGGGGAGGAAGAGTTCTGTCTCAAACAAGTAGCACTTTTGAGTGCTTGAAACTGAAATACTTAAACCATGACCTTGAGAGCTAAGAATGAGAAAGGAGAAAGAGGCTTAAAGCTAGAGCACACGGTCCTGCTTTGAAAAAAAAAAAAAGAAACTCTGCATACAAGAAGAAAGTTTTGCAAGGGAGTTACAGCTCATCTCATCATCTATTCTCAGTGCAGCATGCAAAAGGAATTAAGAAGAGGAGAACAGAAAATGAAGAAACAAAATTAGAAGTACCATGACACCTTAATAACAAATTATTGCAGCTTTTCTAGGGAACAAAAGCATCAATATTGTATATGAGAAAAGTTCTGAAAGTTCAATTGAGGAGACACAAATAGTACTTGAAATAACTTAGTGATAAAACTTATCACCTCATTTTGTTTGCCTTGAATCTTCTCTCCAGCAATGACTCTATCTACAGGTTGAGAGTAAAATACAATTGCAATTACCTGCACCAAACTGTGTTCTGCTGAATCTTTGTTGACAGGCAAATATCTGTAAAGAGGTACAGTCCTTATGACTGGAAAAGACAGAAATGTCCACATCAATGGGGAAAAAAAAAGATGTACTGTTAGAACTTCAAGTTACTCTTTGCTGAAAGAACATCTACAGTTGTGGGAGTGGTAGGGATTCAGCTTCAAAATTCAAATAGTAAAGTTTTACATGTAAACTCTCATATTGGACTCCATAAACCCAAATTGATTATGTAAACAGAGGTATCTAGTGTTACTTCAGACATTATACACTTCCAGAGATACTTCTACACTCTACAGGAAACTTTCTGGATCTCAAATGGCAGTAGACAACTATTTTTAAGCAGCTGAACAAGACCTAAGTTTCTCCCATGAGCTGCCTGTCTTATCTCCCATTTTACTGAGCAGAGAGCTCATCAGTGCATTCCATGGATCCTAGAAATCTGTTCAGTGACTAAAATTCGTGTCTCTTCTCTATAAAGAAGTGATAACCTGCTCTTTAGCTGGTTACCCAGCTAAACATCCTCCACTGACGTTATTTGCCCAGAATGGGATCCCATGCTCAGATATTTTCTAGCCTCCAATTGTTGCATCAGAAGGATAAAGATCTCTCCTGACTTCCATGCCATACACTAAGCCCTATGTAGATGTCTCAAACACTCATAGCCCAGCCATCAGCAGGACCCAAATTAGTTAACAGAAACCCACATTAGAATCCCAATAACTACACTGGAAGCTTAAACTGAGAGATTGCATCTAAACACCAACACTCTGAACAGCTAAATTAAACTGCAGCTGAATCTTAATGCTTCTGGAGGTTTCTGTGGTAGATTTTCACAAGCATCACTCTTGGGATAGACAGTTTCAGACTGTCTTCTCACCCTTCTCTCCATTAATGATTGTGTCTTCACTTTGAGAGTCAGCTTGCCTTAACTGCAACTGCAATTATATACAAGAATAGACATAAGGACTAGTAATTGAGACACAAAAGACAATATGCCTGAAAGGTAAATGGAACCTTAAACAAAGGAAATTAATTTAGTAATGCCATTATTCCAGATGAATACTGGGGACTCAGTCTTTTTCCTAGCATAAATAACTTGAACTAAGCTGCTCACATGAGTGAAATTTATCTGATATCCTAAATCAGATTGTGTGGAGAATTGCTCTGTAGGGCAGGATAAATCTTTCTAGAGGGCTATCTTAAATAAGTTGCAAACTAATTTGCAGATGTTTAGGTCTTTGTTGCTGTTGTTAGAACTTTTGGCCCATTTTTTCTTTCTTCCAGAATCTATTTGTAGTACATATGTAGAAACAACTTTTGAATAAAATTTCCCTTCCCCCCCCCACCAGATTAAATACAGTTACTTGTAGTGTTTCAAGATTTCTTCCTCAAATAATGCTTCTCTAAAAATTTAATTTATTTTGGTCACAGGTCTTCTGCTTTCATTTCCTATAGGAGAGTAAATTCTTTTGATTTGGAAGAGAGTATGTCAGATTTAAATATTGACTGAACTTCTGTGTCATTAAATAGACTAATACAAGAAATATGTATTCACATCACTAAATCTCTGTTACAGTGAAGCCATTTTTTAAACCAGTACATCTTCAGAAAAAGCAAAGCTGTCAGCAGTATTTTGCCAGATGCTCTGGAAGAATATCCAGCTTCCATCCTACTTTATAAAAACTACAGTTTCATGGGATCCAAGTTTGCTACTGGCTAAATTGCTTTTACAGACCCCAGCTGGAGTATCTCAGCTGTGTGCCCAGGATAGCCAGAGGGTCAAGAACGAAGGAATGCTTCCCAAGGCTAAGGAATGAAATAAAACCTCCATATAACTCCATTTTATTCCTGAGGATAAATAATCTTCTGAAACCAGGGTACCTCAGGGTCAAATAGGTCTAATCCAATTCTTAAGAAGATCCCCACAACAGGTGGACTCCTTCTCCTACAATCCCATTCTGCTAAGCATTAATAACCCAGCTGCAGCTGGTCTTAGCTCCCCCCACACTCAGGTGTCCATTCATCATCCTGTGTGCTCCTGCCAACATTCCAGAGGCAAGAGGGGAAGCAGAACTGGTCATACAGCAGCAAGCACTAAGCTGTGATAGATGGAGGAGGAGAGAAAGGTGAGAAAGGAGGGACTGGCTCAGTCTTTTAATGTGATTCCAGGATCCCTGATGCTTACAACAGACACATCCTGCTGCATAATGCAAGTGGCCTCATACACCATATTAAGACCATATGAAATATCTGTTTGTAATTCACAGTCATACTTAAATCTTTGCCTAAATTATGGCCTCTTAAAAAGTGAGTAATAACTGAGTAGACACCAGGAGAAATATGTCCTAATTATTTTAGCTCATCCATAACCACTCTGGATCTCTCTATGCCAGCTGCAGAGGCAATCATTTGGAAACTGCACTGTTCAATAACCTCTGCATATCGCTTTCCATTATGATATGAAAGCCTAAGCTGTCTACTTACGTCAGAGCCTAGGAGTCAATGCAACTTTAAATTGATGCTTAATATTCACAAATTCTTGTATTAGCATGCAAGAACACAAACTGTTGGGGTTTTTTTCCCTTCTTTTTATTTATTATTTTAGGTTTCTTCTGAATGCAAACAGTTTCCTCGCACAGGATGTAAATTATTATTACAATGAAAGCAGCCAGAAGGACAGAAGCTTGGAAATGATTTCTCCTCTGAGCAGTAGGAGATTGTTCGGGTCCTGCTGTTTTGAAAACCTTCTTCCCCCCACGCAGGGTACCCTGTGAAGAGAAAGCCGTTTGAATATTTTGGCAATCAGAGAAGGCCCCAACATAAATTATGGATACAAAAACTCAGAAGACATTCTAACAAATAGAATACTATGGAATCCATTTTTCAGCCACCATATGGTGTCAACAGAATGCCACTTTGTTTCTTTTGGGTAGCAGCTCATCATTAAAAAAATAAACAGGCTGGGTTTTTTTTGTTGAGCAGGGAATCCACAGTCATTATGTAGAAAAAATAAGTGATAAACTGGCCTATTGCTTTACAATCTTCTTTCATTAGTGCATATGCATAGGTATTTTAGTTGTTTCTCTTTTCAAACAAGAACAGGAGAGTCTGTCATTGAAGCTCAGAGGTTTTGATTTTGTGATATATTTTCAGGCATGAGAAAAGTTATTAGAAATATTTTATAATATTAGACTTGTTGCAGGTAATTTACAAGTTGTTTTTTTGAAAGCTAAACCTTGTCTCCTTCTTAGTAAGGCAGTCCACGTATTTCCCTTGTAACATGGAAGATAGTAGTAAAAGAAGACATCAGTTTTGATTTCATTTGGTGCTCATTTGACTGAAGGGTTCAAATACCTCCTAACCTAGCAAAGATTTTTTTGCTTTGGCAGGTTTTCCTTCATAATATCATTTGATGTAAACCAGACTATTTTCTTCCATTTAGTGTAAATCCTGAAAAATATGTCAGTTTTCACCATAGTTCCATGGACATTTTCTGCACCTTACATAATTTTCCATTCCAACTAAACTAACCCTAAATTAAGTCAAGCTTTGATTTTCCTGTATTGAAATTAATACAGCTTGTCTTGAAGGTCAACCCCGAAAAAGCTCCAGAAAAACAATCTGCCCCTCTTTTTTTTCAGGTCTTCTGTACTCACTTCTTCCTTTGCCAGCTCTCCTGTAGTCAGGACATGAATTGGATCTTCAAGTTGGATTTTCAGCTTCATAATGACAATTAGCTCTAACAGAGGGCAAGGTCACAAACAGAACAATATGAATTTGCTGCAGATTCCATTTTCTGAATGAAATAAGTAAATGGTCAGGACAGGTACCTGTATATTATGATTGGAGTCAGAAGTTGTTACATTTAATTTTTGTCTTTCCTATGCCAAAGAAAACACACTTGAGAGATCTCTCGACTCTTTCATTGGCTTTCTCAGGCTCTACTTTTCCTACAATATTATAATGCTTTACCCATTACAACAAAAAACCAAAAAAGTCATGCAGAGATGAAATAAGGCATATTTACAAGTTATCAAAACAATGACCCTGAGTCCATTTACCATTCCAGAAATTTTACTGTCCAGAAAAATACTTATTTGTCAACAGGCCCATATATCTTTTTCCTCCATCATAAATATTGCTCTCTCCCTTTCCCAGGTGAGAGCAGCAAATCATAAAGTATGCATAGCACCTTCTCCCCTGTTTCAAGTTAGTTTAATGTAGCAAAAGGTTTGTGTAATGATAAAACAACATCGGAATCTGTCTCTGTAGATAAAGAGCACTCTCCTAAAACCAGCAAAAGTCAAAACTCAGCTGTAAGGAATTAAAAATATAAGAATGAAGTCATCAAGTTTTGTGTTAATTACTTGTTTCCCTTGGGTTTTATCTCTCTCTCTCCTTTTCAATAATGATGGTGATGATGATGATGATGACTATTATTATAATCATCATTATTATTATAGTATAGTTATTGTTATCATTATTTTATTTTATTTCAATTAATTAACCATTCTTCTCTTAATGCACACAATTTACCTTTTCTTCCTAATTATCCTCCCCAGCAAAGGCTGGAGGGGAGTGAGCAAGCAGTTATGTGGTTCTTAGTTTCAAGCTGAAGTAAGGGATACCACCACAGGTATTTCACAAGTTAGGAATGGAATAAACCTACTAAACCATTCTCCTAAGACCAACTTTTTTCTGGAATATTTTGTCCAATACATTTTCTAATCCAGTTGTGAAAAGCTATTGACTCTGTGTGATGTGTTAGGGATCTATTATTAGCCCAGGATGTATCACAGCCAGGAAAATCTTATTTTTTTTTTCTTTTTCTCAGTAGGATATTTTTCCAAAAAACGACCTTCAGTAAGTTTCCACTGCTAGAGTAGCTATTCCTCCTTTTGTTGTTGTTATTTAATTTAATCCATTATCTTTCTTTTTTTTCCCCCCTTTCTTTATTCTTTCAAATGTGAAAGCACATAAGTCAAAAACAATATCGAACATGCTAGTTATAAGCACAAGTCTTTTTATTCACTGTCTGAATCTCCTACAATTCAGCTCTGCTTGTCTGGTCACTCTCGTCTTTCTTCCATTTAAGTTTGACTAGATAAGTATAAATTAGAACTATAAATAGCTGTTGATATTTATTATTTGTATAACACCATAAGTATGAGAGAGATATTAAAAAAAAAAAAGTTATCATATCTTTGGCTACACAGGGTGGCAGCAAAATTGATGGAGCCCTGACAGTTTTGTTTGGATTATATGCTGGTTTACAGGAAATACAGCAAGATTTTCCCCTGGGAAATTCCCTGCTATTTGCTAGAGGTGGAGAAAATGTAGAGTAAATCTGGAAAAACAAGTGTGGTGATGTATGTACATAAATATATATCCATTAGGGAATTAGAGCTGGCTGAGTTGGGAGCGCTTGGAAGACTGATAAATAAGTCCAGTTTAAATCAAATCTTTGCTGAATTAATTTATTCCGTAAGAGCACAGATGCTAATGGTTAATCTTTGCATACCATTGATCACTAGCACCATACAGAGCTATTAGCCTTTGGTACCCATATCCTAAATCAGAGATGAGTGCCCAGCACTGCAGCTGTACACTTAGCACCGATGGCTACAGCCACTGATGGGCATAGCCAAGATCAGACTTCAGAGCTACTTGATTGGAGAAGTCAGAATTGAGTCAGACTTATCTTCTTTCACCCTGTGACATTGCTGCTACTGCCCCCCTCCCAAAAGGAGCAGTCTCATCTGCCTTATCTGCTCCTGACTGCTTATCTTGGTTTTTGGTTTTGCCAGTCATCTTCCCTGTGTTCAGCAGGATTATCTCTTTGCTATTATTTGAGCTTTCCTTCTCCTTTGTCTAGCAAATTATCACTGTTTGAATGTCTTCTGCCGGCAGCTAATTCATCTTCCCTTGCCTTGACTATTTCTACTTGAATAGCTATTTAAAATGTTTATATGTTGTATCTGACTGCCCGTGACATCACACTGCTAGAAAATGCTTGTAGAATCACAGAAGGTTTTGGGTTGGAAGGGACCTTGAAGATCATCTATTTCCAACCCCCCTGTGCCATAGACTTGTCCACCAGACAAGGTTGTTTAAATATTTGTTCTCATAACAGTATTTTAGTATATTTATGGTCAGGTTCAAAGGAAGATAATATTGATTGTATTCTGATCAGACACCTTTTCCAGTAAGAGAGGTTTGGCCCCTTCTCAAAGCAGGGGAAGAAGTATTAACCTTCTAATCTGACCTAAGATTCCCTTGTCAAGACCTCTATAAAGGATCCTACCCAAATATACTTGCTCACTGAATGTCCTGAGAGGACAAAAATCCTGTTCTGTGGTGAACAAGATTGATCTGGAACCAGTTGCTATCCATTAGCAGCAAAGAAAATCATCATGATTAGGCTTCCTACAAAGACAACTCAGGGAACAGAATAAAGTATCATGACATGAACTGAGATCTTGTTCTTAATCGTGTTCTACTAATTTTTTTAATAAAACTGAGCAAACTTTGGAGCAGATGCAATTATGTTTTCAGCAATAATAATTGTATAACAAAGCTTCAAACTGCTCAAGGCATGTTTTTTAGATGTTGTACAAAGCTGTAAATATTGCTGTTAGTTTACCATTTCATATCTACTAAAAATCCCTGTGCCTTATCTGGCAATTTATGATGTAAAGAGTGAAAGAAAAGAATCTTTATGTGGCTACTACACTCTTTAAATTAATTTTTATGGTGCTCTCAGAAAGTTATTGTTATCCATTCCACCAACAGAGAAATGAATCATGGATGATGGGTAAGCACCTTTGTACTGTTTACAGGGTTTCAGACTTTAAAGTTTACATCCTGGTAAGAGAGTATATCAATTTAATTAGGTGCTTTGAGTAATTTACCCAAGTAAGTTGTTTGGCGATAAGTCCTTAGTCCTCAATCTTCTTCTGATTAAAAGGATGATTAATCTTCAGTTGCTTAAAAAGCCTTCAGCGACAAAGGATCCAACCATAGGTTTTGCTGATGTTCCCTTTTCCATTTATATTCTGAGCATGGGAAGTAGGTGGAGATGAGCTGCCTGGAACTTTGTTTTGTTGGAATACATTCAGTATTCCATAATTGCAAAATTTCCTCATGTCATGCTTCAAGGGTGGGCAGTTTTATGTTATTCCCAGTTTTGATGATATGCCAGTTGGTACAGCTCAGTGCATTTTGGAGCACTGTAAAATTGGAGTTCATGGAACAACTGGTTTTCATTTCAGTCCCTCCTTTCTCATAGTCTGTTGCTTTCTCCTTTTCTCTTCAATCTGTATGTGAAATTGTAGCTCTGCCTTTTGTAACACCCATGCACACACCATTACATAATCACTCCATTAATAATTGTGGATTTAAAACCTCTGATCCCTTTTGTTCTCCCTGGAGGAATAAGCATTAGATACTTTTCTGCCCTTCGTCCACTTTGTATTTTAATATTAGAATTTCAGCAGGGGTTTCCTCCTACCCTAGAACCAGCAGGACAAGGCCTAACATTTCTCAGATCACACTCCAGCCTGGAAAGGAGTTGGGGGTGGAAGGGTGAGGGAGCAGAAGGATGCACTGCCACAAGGATTTGCAGCTTGAACAACCCAGCAAAGCTGTCAGGAAAGCAAAAATCATCACTCTGGACTTGAGGAGACCATGGACTTCTCCCTGAAAATTTTTTCTGGAGGATCAGAAGGAGACATACTTTCCCAAAGCTAACTTTGGGCCACTAAGGTTTTTTGTGGTGACCAGTAAGCCAGTGGTACAAAGCACAAAGAGGGTCCACTGGTGAGACAGTCCCCAGTATTAGAGATTCTCCCAGGTCAGAGTGAACAGAAGAGGCTTCTCCCAGGATGCTTTTCCTTGCTATGTTAATGTACCCCAGTTCCACTTTCCCAGTTGGCCCACTGGCCTCCCCACCCCTTGTTACCTTGTCTGTCCCATGCCCTAGAAGGTTCTCCACTCCAAGTTCCCCCCGTTGGCCCTTGCTCCATTGCCACTCCCTCAGAGCTTCCCCACTGGCTCTCATACCCTCATACCCTAACCCCACCTGGGTGCCGCCCCCATGGCCTCAGATCGTTGTCTCTGATGCTTGATCTGCTCCCTTACTTAAACCTGAACTCTCCATTGTTCTCTCTTTGTCCCTGGAGCCCTTCACGATGCGGCTGCAATAAACTGCTCCTGTGGAGCTCTATATGGAGACCCTTCCTGACTCTTTGCCATTGATTCATATTGCTGGAGCTATCTCTGTTTGTGTGTGCACACGTGTGTGTGGCTGTGTGCTGGTCCTGCCGAGCGGCTTGCTAAGGAACCACTTTTAGGAAGGTTGCGGCATCTCGCGCTCCAGCCCCGGCAAGCTGCAGCACCCGGCTGGCCTCAGTTTCTGTCTTTGAAACCTCTCCATGGTGGTGGAGTGTTCCAGCGAAGCGTGCACACACCAGAGGTGTGTTTGCACTCCTGCAGTCATGCTACACATCATACCCGTTGGTCAGTGCTGCGTGTGGCACTTTGCAGCACAACAAGGAATATGCCTGTTCTGCGGGATCTGAGGCACTCCCACTGTGCTGGCCACTCTCAGTGTGTGAGTATAAATGATGCCCAGGAAGGAGAAGGGATACCTCACCCACCATCAGTCAGATAGTAATAGTCAAAAGTTAGAGTATTTGCATTTTAAAAGTGATGGCAGGAAGAATACAGCTAAAGCCCAAGCATCATGCTCCTGTCACTTTTCTAAGGGCTTTAAAAATATCTTGGAGGTTCCTCAATTCTGTTATACCCAGGTTCAGTAAGCTGAAGTCATAAAAGTTTATATTTTCATACACTGACTAGACTGGCTCTTATTTCACACACTGCATTTTAGCTGAACCAGATTAATTTAACCCATGTTTGTGGCCAGCCATATTTCAGACTGCCTTCAGCATGCTACTTTACCAGATTTAAGTCAGCAGTGAATCACAAGCAAACTTTGGTCTGGCGTTACTTAGCTTGCCCTCAGGTTAGTGGCACTGCTTAGAAATGTGTCTTAAAGAAAGTTGCCTAAAATGCTAGCTTGAGCAATTTTAACTTCTCTCTTTTGTATAACACAGCTCTAGGCTGACAGCAGTAATTACATCAAGCAGAAATACCTGCTGCCATGCTCACTTTCTGCACAAGTGTGACAGTGGAAGGTCTGTGAATCTCTTTGGGATTTTGTAATTTATTATTTATTTGGGGGAACTTAACCCTCCCTGTTGCTCACTGTGTATCTTCTCCTCTCTCTTTTTAGCTCATGGGCCCTATTTCCTTATATCCCACAAGACCATTGGGACCTCCTTTCCCCCCTCATCTTTTTCCTTATCTGCTGTTTCTTTTCCTCCACTGCTAAGCCTTCCCTTTGTGCTTTTCTGTTGCCTTCCCTGCCCTTGTGTTTGGCCAGGTATCACAGTTAACACACAACCAATGTTTTAAGAATGAAAAGCTGTCCAACAGAAGGCCCCATATCTTACCCCAGTTATCTCTATGAACTGCAGAAAGAGAAGAGAGAATTACCTAGGCCACTAAATCTGATGGCTGTTCCAGAATAGTCTATATTTTTCCTTATCTAATCCAGAGGATATTGCAGCTCTGGGAGGAAAACAACTGTGGTTTTAGATCACAGTGAGTGTAATGATGATGTAACATCAATGCTAAGCTTTGCCAAACAATCCTTCATTACATTTTCCTCTCATTTGCTGTGTTTATCATGGCATGCAGAAAATGGCAGAGGATTTGCCTGATTTAACATCAGCAAGTCCAATGGGATCAAAACACTGTTATCCAGTGTTTTGTTAGTTTCAAGCAGGTCAGTGGGAGTTAAACTACCTGAGCAGTCCCTTCCATCACCTCAGTTTGGACTGTTTCCTGTAAAGGAAAACGACATGGAATGGCCTTTGATTAGCAAAACTTCTCAGAAAATGTCCTGCTTTCTGTGTCTCAGCTGGGCACATATTTTCAAGCATGTATGAAGAACTGACTTTGCATTAATCCAATACTTTCACTCTGTAATAAAAGAAGTAAAAATATTGTCCTGGGGTCTCTGCACCCCCCATGCACCTCATGAATTATAGGGAAAACAGTTTGTTGTATTATAGTCCTCACCATGGCTTGCAGAATCTCAGCTCCACCGCTTGGAGCACCTCCTCCTTCTCCTTTCTTTCCACTGACCTCGGTGCAGCCATGTTCATTTTCCTCACGTGTCCTCACTTCTCCTCTGACTTGGAAGAAAGTTGGTGTCTGTAAGTTACAGTTGGGAGGTTGATCTCATCTGGACTCCACATTGGGGAATTGCTCACCATGTCTCTCTCTGCTGGCTATGTGTTCCCTGCCAGCACCGCAGGGCTGGCTCCAGCCTCAGGAGGGGCCCATTTGCACGGTCCTGCCCTCCACAGGGTTCTGGCTGTGCAGCCCCCGGGCAGCCCCCCAGCAGGATGGGCTCCAGCAGCACTGCCCCAGCCTCTGTGCTGGAAAGAGCCCAGCAGCCCTCTCCAGGAAGGCATCCAGGGGCCCCCTCTCCACCCCTCAGAGGGGAGCAAGAAAGAGAACTTCTCGCAGTTTTTCCATTCTTAAATATGTCATCACAGAGGTGTTACCAACTTGTCTAACTGGGATAGTAACCTGCCCATCGTCAGAGCCTTCAGTGACTGCCTCTGTGCCAGACTCAGAAGTTTTGAACAGCTTCTCTTTTTTCTTTTCCTGCCTCCACAAACCAGGTTTTGTTAAACCAAAACAAAGGGAAAAGAGTCTTGTTAAAAAATTTTTGATATTATAATTCTTTTAAAAAGGCTATATTATGTCAAATCTTATTTTTCACCAGTTGTCATAGTTCCTTTCCAGTGATAGATAAATGATATGGAGAAAAGTGTCTTTCCCTTCAAATCTTTCTGCCAATCTTATCCGTCTCAAAATAGTACAGATGAAGAAGAAATCCAACGAGTGGGCTTTTGAAAATATTAGTGGTCACTACAGTTGGGGCAAAAGAAAAGCCTTGTCCAAAGGGCTGTTGAGACTCTTTTCAGTTGTGTTAGTGCAACTTTATGTACTGACTATACCACTGACATTCAGCAGAAGCAATAAAAAAAAATAATTTCCTTCAAGAATATCTTCTTTTGATCAGTTTTCTAATCTTCAGTTTTCAGGGTAAAGGGTACCCTATAAGTAACAAAAAACTTCTTTTTTTTTTTTTTCTCTTGAAGTATTACTTTTACAAAAACAATAGGCCTTCCTCCAACTCTGGTCTACAGCTAAAATTAGTTCACCAGTTCTGATGCACTTTCTAGCTCGTTCTAGGAGATCCATGTCTTTATATAGCATTGGCAATTTCACTTGTCCAAATCATATCTGTCACCAATTTAAATCTCCCTATTTTCAGTGATTTACATTTGGCTCTGATTCAGATTTGGGTGGTGTTTCCTACTCCTCTGATAAAGCTATTCAGTTTTAGTGCTCATAACTGGCATTGCCAGGTATTAAAGAACTATTCCTTCAATTCTTATCCCTTTATCTAGAATATCTCTTTTGCACAGGAAGCATCCAGAAGACTTTTCTTTAAAGTGCTGCTTTCCAAAGGGAGTGCTGAAATGCCGGGTTATTCAGTCCAGCCTGACAGGATCCAGTGTGAAATCAAATATCCTATTTATATATCTTGCCACTAAGAACTCATATACAACTTATCAAAATAAGCAGAGAAAGTGGATGTCCAACATATTGTCATCCTCATTATCAAAGGACAAAAAATATCCCGCTGTAATGCAGCTTTTCAGTGTTACCATTTCAGAATAAAGGCTTTTCTAAAGCTCTCCAGGCTTCTTTCCATTCCTATCAGAGGTATTAGTTGGTCCACTTGGATGGTCCCAGTATCTCTTTAGTGATATACAGAGCTGTAGGCACTGGAAATAATTTTTCACTTCAAGTACTGCTATTTGGTGCAGTTTTTCCTGGAAGTAGAGTTTCACACTTAAGTGAAGTAGATTTCTTTTACATCCCAGCAACCTGACTGATAAAGAAATATTTTAGTGGTCTCTGTATCCTGTTTTAGAAATACTTATTTTTTGCTCTGTCTGAGCAAAACAGCACTTCCAACACCTTAAGAAGCTCTTAAGGTGTGATTCAGTATCGGTTTGAATTTATGTACTTCTGGTTCTTCCAAAATGCACCTCATCACAGCCTTTTCCTTTTTTGAACATCTATGGAAGAGTTTAATCTTTCTCCACTGAGTAAGACGGCATTTAAAGAGACCAACTTCTAATTCTGTGGAAGCTGGTCTAGCATACAAGCCAATAGGTAAATGTCCTGGGAAGAAGCAGATGAGGATTTGAACCAGTCTTAAACTTCATTGGGCCTAACACCAGATTTACGATGCCTTTTACAGTTTGCCCCACAGTCTACAAATTGAGGGTAATTGCTGTGGTTTTGGTGCCAACCTATTGCTTTAATATCAGGAGGCAGAGAAGAAGGGGGAAAGAGAATAATACTGTAGGGTTTTTTCTCTCCAAACAGAACCCTTAAAATACCCCATAAAATCCTAAGGCCAGTTCCCATTCTCTAAAGCATTCCCTGAGGATTTTCCCCACCTGTGGTAAATTACATTATTGTGTGGTGAGCCATAAAGGAGCAAAAGGGTGAAGAACAGTGATTGCTGCTCATTGTTTTGTCCATTTTCCTTGTACCACTGGCAAGGGTCAGAAGACAGACTCTGAGATTCAAGAGAATTGCTAAATTATTGTATTGCCCATACAGTTTGTTTGCTGCACCCGGTGATTTGTAGAATCAATGCTAATAAATAAAACTGTGTTCCCTGATTACTCTTTCCTATGTGAGGGTTCACTCTCAATTTAAAGGGAAATAAAGACGTGGTCATAGACAAAAAGGTCAGTTCACCAATTTTATTTAAAATAGTGCAACAAGGCTTTGCAACCAGGAGAAGTGTTGCAAGAAAGTAGCAGACAATTACTCAGCCAAACAGAACAGAAACAAGGAAGAAATTCAATTTGTTTACAAAGTAAGGGATGTGACCATCCTGTAATAAAGTTCCTTTCCAGCAAGAGCTTAAAGTCATAAAGCTTAGAATTTAAGATAAAGGCCTGTGATAAAGCTTAGAAAGGAAGAGGACAAATTAAATCCTAGCAATTTGTAGTGAAATATTATTATATTTTGTTAAAATGTAAAACCTAACTTGTTCTCCCTATAATTAAAAATGACAAAAGAGAAATGTTAAATAATGAATTCCATGAGCTCTTAATTTAAAAGGATATAAAGATGTGGGCAAATAAGGGTATCTCCATTAAAAAAAAAACAAAACAAAAAAACAAAACCAAAACAAAGAAACCCCACAAACCCAAAAACAGTGCTGAGAGTTGACACAGGTCAGTTGACTGCCTGTTTCCAGCTGATTTATGGATGTGCCCATTCTTGTTTAAATCTAAGGCCAATTTATAGACTGGGATGAGATCCCACAGTGTACTGGGCATGGCTGTGAGGGTCATAATTTTCTTCCATGTGGTGCTGCTTTGATTTTGTGACTAAGGCTTATAACACACTTGGCTGTGGGGGATCAGCACTTGCACAGTGTCAAGTCTTTATTTTTTTTCCAAATCTGCTCCCCCCAGCAAGTGTGTTAGGAGCTCACAATAAGCTGGGATGGTACACAACCAGAAGAGTTGATTCAAACTGATCAAAAGGATATTCCATGCCATGTAACATCATGCTCAGCAATAAAAACATAGGGAATAGGGTTTTGGGAGGAAAGTAGACATTGCTCAGAAAGTGGTTGGCTATCAATCTGCTTGGGAGAGCCTTTTGCATCACCCCTTCCCTTCCCGCACCTTCCTGCACCTTCCCGCACCTTCCCGCACCTTCCTTCTTCCCTTCCCCCTTCCCTTCCCCCTTCTTCCCTTCCCCCTTCTTCTCTTCCCCCTTCCTTTTTGAACTACTTTTGTTTTGACCCCGGGGTCTTTTTTAGTCTTGTTTTTCCCCCATCCCACTGCAGGAGGCAGACACTGATCAGGTGGTTGTGTGGTGCTTGCCTGGGGCTAACCCAAAACATCCAGCTGGAGAACAGGCTCACGTACAGCTGCTTTGCCTGTGGAAGGTACCTGAATCATCTTGTTATTCACTAGATTCATAAATCTATTTTTAATCCTTGGTCATCTCCTGCAGATAATCTTTGGTTTAGAAGAGTTGTTCTGACTGTTCATTGCTGAGTTATTCATGAACAAACATTTTCAGAAAAAGTGTGGGATCAATAGAATCAATTATTATAATTAACTGGAAAAGAAAAGAATCACAAGTGATCTAACACTGCAGCAGGGCATATTTTAGTTGGCTATTAGGAAAGTTTTTATCTCAGGATGGAGTTTACTGTCAATAACAATAAGGAAATCAGTCTGAATATCGATATTGATTCAGACTTTAATGGATGCATTTTAATGATAAAATTTGATGTCTAAAATTACTTATTAGTAGACCCTAGTCATTATAAGACACCTACTGGAATTCCCTCTCTCCTGGGACAAGGTTTGTCTCCTAGGGTGGATTGTTGTACTGCTGTTTGCCAGATCTCTTGCATGACCTTGGATGCACCAGATACCCATTCATAAAATCACTACTTTATGAATGCTTAATAGCATTTTGGGAAAAGATTGTGAAGTGCAGAGATGTTGTGATGATGGAAGCTGTATACATTCTAAAGTGATTGTTTTTCTGTTTGACTTTCACTTCTTTTTTTTCTCCTGAATAATCTTGGGTTCATTTCTAAGGCATTACATTGTTGAAGTCACTGGGAGTTTTGCTTGCACAGGGTCTAGATGACTGAGTAGGCACTGTGAGTGATGAGGGACTGTTTGGCAATTACTTTTGAGACAAGTCATTATGCTGAATATCATCCAGACTCAAGGCTATGTCTGACTCATTAGATTTGTGGAACATTTTTTTGCCATTGTATAACGCAGCATTTACATTCAAGCCACAGCTCTTGCTGTCACTCTACTTTAACCACATTGTATCATGTTATGTTATTTTGAGAAAATGTAGTGCGATTGTTGAGATATTGAGGGTCTTGATAAGCAACTGATTCAGTACAAACCATTAAAATGTGTACTGTATAATGGAGGGACATGACATTGTTGAATTGTTTCCTTTTAAATCATTAACTGTCCATTAGTGAGACAGTTTAATTAAAGCTTTAAAAGGCTAAGCTATAGCTAAGAACTGGTAAAGAATGACAGTCATATGGAAGTGGATGTAGCAAAATATTTTCAAGACATATGAGGTCCAGAGAATATGCCCATCTGCTCCTTGAGTTTATCAACCTTTTCCTCCAAAAAACCACTATTTGCCTTTTGTCACTAGGTGCAGAATATTTAGAACACAGAGGATGGTCATCTGCCCAGTTGAAAGAAGTACAAGAAGGTAGATTGTTTTATCAAGTTTTACTGAGCTCTAGGGACACCCATCTGGAGCTCTGGATTGAGGTCTGGGCTCCACAGTGCAAGAGAGACACGGATGTACTGGAACGAGTCCAGCAGATCTCCACAGTTTTGTTAAGGTCTTGGAGCCTCTGACATGAAAGGCAAGGCTGAAAGAGCTGGGACTGCTCAGCCTGGAGCAGTCGGTGGATGGCTTTATCAATGTGTATAAATACCTGATGGGAGAGTAAAGAACCTGGAGACAGGCCCAGTGGTGCCCAGTGGAAGGACATGCAGTAATAAACACAAGTCAGAGCACAGGGAATTCTGTTTAAACAGAAGAAAAACAGGGTTTTTACAGTATGAGTAAACACTGACACAGGTTGCCCAGAGAGGTTGTGGACTCTCCATCATTTAAGATACTCAAACGTGACTGGACATTGTCCTGACCTGCTTTAGCTGATCCTGCTCTGTGAAGGTGTTGAGCTATATGATGCCCAGAGGTGCCCTCCAGCCCCTATAGTTGTGTGATTCTTTGATTATGAATGCAAAAGACTTTCTCGATGTCTGTGTTGCAGATTCCCAGCTGCACAGGAAAGTGCCTTCCACATCCTTCCCTCCTGTGTATAGCTATTTAATCACTACTTATAACATTAATAAAACCTAGTAAGAACCTCACTGCCAAAAGGGCTGTGAGCTATGAATTCAGTTCCTACTCCTTAAACAAAGTTCTGGGCATGTATCAAAAAAATTTAGAACTTTGTTATCAGTAGCATATTTTGGATGTATCCAGTGCCTGAAATGGAACGTCCATTTCTTGTAAGGAGAAAGTAATGCTTCTATGCTTGCTCTCCCTGCCACAGAAGAACATCAATTTATGTCAATTGTGCTGGTGGCGTTTGTGTTACAGACACCTGTCTACTCTGTGCCAAAGAGACATCAAATCATTTTAATTAAGTTTTCTCTGGAGGGAAGTTTAGTAGAGCAGGATGTAATTATCCAGCTAGGAATTTAGTAAGAACATTGAACTTAACATCCCCTGCTTTGTTTAAAATTGTCATTGGATGTTTAATGAAACAAAATGGTCAAGAACCTCTGTTTTACTTTTCATCTAAAACACAGTACTTCATTCTGAGTCATAAGTACAGATTTAGTGAAGAAGCTGCTAACTAATGGACCACCAATGCCACTTCATTTAGCTTTTAGTCCCAGTATAGCATCTTCATGTCTCATTTGTGAGGCGTGTTTCAATGCACTTGGTCAAGCTTCATATTTTAAGGTAGCTGAACATGAACACAGTCATGAACACTGTAAGATTTCAGGGTTTTCTTGTGAAAGAAATATGTTTATTTTTAAATTATTTTTGGTCCTCACAGGAAATTCTTTCACACAGGGGAATGCGTGTCTCTACTTTTAGAACTTATGAATGAAAAGTAAATCTACTTCCCTGAAACAGAAAAGTGAGGTTTTTTTCAGAATTCATTTATGTGTCTATCTGTAGCTAATTTGGGCTGCAGCTTGGGTTGCAAATTGACTTACCTAAGAATATAATTTTGTTTATGCATCTGCAGTTTTCCAGTGTTATATGAATTAGGCAAGTACATGCAGAGTAGTTGTGTCTTTCAGTGCCAATACAAGCTGTCCTTAGAAATCAGAGAAACCATGTTCAGCAAGGAGTTTAGTCTAAATCAGACCAGAAGTTACTGCAAAATACCAGGAAATGTTCAGTGGCTTGTGTCTTTCTTTGTGCTTATTTTTGTTTTGGTTTTTTTTTTTTTTTTTTTTAACTTTGAGACAGTAAATTCAATGTAAGCTTCAAAGGGCATGCCCAAATTAAGCTGGCCAAAACCATATTATCAGAGCTGAGATTGCTGTGATAAATTTGTAAACATCACTTTTTGTTTTGTAGTACTGTCTTGCCATGGCAAATTAGTGGCACGACCCTTACAAAGTCAGATCAGACAAGATAATGTCATGGCTTTGGCAGGCTGGAACTACAGAACTGAAGAAAAAATGTCTTGTTAGATTGGAACTCAGAGCAGATTGTCAGCTAGAAGTGATGCATTCAGCCCATGAATTTTGGAGAAAGGGCTATACAATAACCAAGTGTTCTAGCATGTCAGGTTTGGACCATTAGGTTGCATACAATCCTGAATTGGTTCCATTCCGTTCCCAAACCAGTGCAATTATTGAGGTTTTGGGCTCCCTCTCACATTCAGAAATAAAGTATATTTCTTTGCCAAGGATAAAAATGTAAAGAAAGAGAGAAAAAACAATAATAAATTTTATCAGACTTGGGAAGAGAAGGTAGTATGGCATCCCTTTTCTTTTCATCTATTTTTGCCAGACCTGGAAATGAGCAGAATCAAGGTTGGGTCAGGTCAAATGTTTCACTTACCTGAGATGGAGCCCCTTGTCATCACTGCACTTTAGCAGAAAGAAGAGTAAATCATCCCAGTTCTTTGACACCATTAAGAAGATTCTTTCAGAAAGTAAGGTATTTCCTTGAGACTGATGTTCCAGATCATTGATGAGTCCCAGATATAAGACAAGAAGACCTCACCTTACTTCTCCTCCTTCTGATACAATTTTCATATCCACAGAAGTGGATCTTGACCCCTGTTAATTTCATGTTAACTGAGGCACAAAAAGACCTAAGGGACAGATGTAGTTTTTCTAATTCAGATCTCTCACAAGAGAACCTGAGATTCTTTATCCTTAACATGTTCCTTAAGTGCCTGAGTTAGATACATTACTGGAGTTAAAAATTTTCAATTTAATTTGGGCACAGATCATAATCAATGGCTATTAATTCCCATATCAACAGTAGAAAGAGCAAAAAGAAAATACATTTTTTCTGATAATTCTTCTAAAATTAATTAGTTCTACCTGTACACGCAAATATTGAAGATTTAATGAAATTTCTGACAGATTCCTCCAAGCTGTTAAGCAATTTAGAAGAAGAGGGGAAGAGTGAGAGAGAGACATGGAAAATAAGAGACACCTTTCTGAGCAATAGACTTACAAAACATGTCTGGCAAGGAGATTATCAATAAACATAAGGTATTTTAATACTGACAAAACATTCAAAAGATGCAGCTTATATTGCTGATAAGTAGCAGTACTTCATCTCTTTCTTCCCTTCCCATCTAACTTCTGTGTGTACAGGAAATAGCTGAACTCTTCAGTCCTTTATATTCAAATGAATGTTTCCCACCAAAATATTTATTCAAATGGGAATGGTAGTGATTTTCAGATTCTCACAGGCAGAGTGGAAACGGAAAGATAAATTACTTTCTCACATTACTTCAGTGTTATTGTTATCATATATTGTGTGATGTTCCCTCATTATCTGTCGGTACACAAATCCAAGCAATGCATAATTTCTGAACCAAAAGTAAAATAGCAAAACATTTTTCAAGATCTTTTCAGCATTTTTAGATTTAGATGAAGGGAAAAATGTGTCTAACCCTGGCTGATGACAAGCATTAAAATTCTGAACAAATCCATAGTCTTGAGGTACCTGAGCACACAAGCAGCCAAAATCTCTTTTGAGTTCTGGTCCTTTTGTTCCACTCAGGTTATGTAAAATGGAAAGATCCTGAATTTATACAGCCATGGATAATAAAAGCTGATAATGCTGATAAAGGGGTGGGATGGTGGGCTCTGCACTAATGATTACCATCCTCCATGAAAAATGTTATTTTGTGAGAGGAGGGACACTGCAGCAAAGCAGAGTTACCCAAACTTCTTTCCTGCTCTCACAGCCTCGGCCACCATGGCACAGACATTTGGGTTATGTAACCAACTATCAGAGAAAGAGAACTCACCTGCTGCAGAAAAAGATCTATCCCCTTACAATTCCCAAGCTGAAGATCTCCTTTCCTTTTGGCATAGAAAATGTAGATTCATTCATATGAGAAGCAGTGGGTGAAAGGAATCAGAATACTATACAATTAGGAGATTTCTGAATTAGTTTACAATTTCAATGATACTTTTAATTGCTTGTACTGTAAGCAAATAAAATGAGATATAGGAAACCTGAGAAAATATGTTTATATGATAGAGGAAATTCTTCCATTTCACTTTACGTTGTTGCTGAAGCACAGGTAGGTTCCTCATCTTCCAGAATTTCAGAAATATAGACTTAGTTAGATCACTGCTATCTTAGAGAGTTAATTTAATTTATATTTACATCTAAATTTTAGCCCTCTGTAGAGTTCCTAAAACTTTCATTCTTAGAAAGTTAAAGTGGAAAGTAAATGCATTTGAAGATTGCAGAAGAGGAACCCATTTGCCTAAATTTGAATTTAAACAAAAAGTTTATGCAGCAAAACTACAAATATTCCTCCTGCAGACTTCCATCTCAAGGAGATAAACACTAACCTAACAATGCACCACACTAGGAAATTAAGCTAAAATGACATGTTTAGGGATTCAGATGTCACAGAAGAATGTTGCTGGGTCTTATGTAGATCAGTAGCTCCTGAAGTGACTTCAAAATTAATTCTTGTATTTATCATTTCTTTCCTTCCTGGTCTCTAATATGTTTCAGGTTGACTGAGAAAGACATGTTCACAATGAAATGTTTTCTCTTTGGCTTCAAAACCAGCTGTATACATCCAATATCAGACATTTTTCTGAATTCTTTGGGCTTCTTTTAGTGTGTATTTCTGCTATTTTCCCCACTAAAATATAGAAATATCAGAAATAATCACATTTATTTTCATGGTTTTCCAACCTGCCTTTGGAGGAAATGCTGTAACATGGTAGATGTCTGCTTCTGATGAAACTTAGAGTGTAGATGTTCTAAAGCAAAGCACTGGGGAAGATCAAACCAATTAGACTGGAAGATTAACCCTGATGAATTGCCTTAACTACAGCTCATCCCTCAAACCTGGTGCACTGGTGAGTTCTAAGTTAGGAACCTGATTTTCTGACTTCCTTCAGTAGAAGTTAACAGGTAAGTATTTCTGAAAGGCCTTTTCATACATCTAAGATGTGAAATGCCTTTATAATTACCCCCTGTAAAGACAGCCTAAGGGACCAGCTTTCTCTGTCAACAATGCATGATCAATAATGCAGTCTTGGCTGAAATCCTCAGATATCCAGCTGTGACCTGTTTTGGGTTTGGGCTTTTTTTTTATGTTTTTTTTTTTTTTTTCTTGCTTCTATTTCACTTTACAGCTTCAGCAGTTTCTAATCTGTAAAAGAATTTTAACTTTCATCTGTAACTATTTAGGCATCTAAATGCTACAGCTTGATAGGGACATTGGAACTCACCAAAAAGCCATAAAAAGTACTTACGACTGCAAATGTCTCTAAACTTGTAAAATAATCCTTTGTCTGTTTTGTTTTCTTTTTTTTTCTCTGAGAAGCTCCAAAAATCATGGTAGATCAAGTCCAAAATTTTACAGGAAAAAGCATAACCATAAAAAGAGAGATATTTGCTGTCTTTATTCTATCATGGTTTGTGATTTTCTTTTTAAATTTTAATTTCAGCAAATGTTTCAGGACCTAAAATAATTTTGAATGACCTTTATTTTTCCTAGATAACCCTTTTCAAAACTATTGATCCTCCCAACCTAAAAGTAGTTTGCAAAAAGGCCTTCCACAGTTCTTTAAGTGCTTTCTATTGACCATACTGCAGAGAAAAAAAATCTAAAACAGCCTCTCCAAGTATTATGCAGTATCTATGCCTAGACTGCATGAGTTCATAACACTGAAAACTGGAACTTCAAAATAATTCATTTGAATTAGAAAAACTTAAAATTTAGAATAATCAAGATTTTTTTGTTTTGTCGTACTTCAGGATTTTAGGAAATTCACAATTAAGTGTGATAAGAAGGAAAACTCTTTTTAGGTAGGTTGTTATAAAATTTAAATTTTCTGAGTTTTCTGGCCTACAGCTCTGCCTTCTGCCATGAGCCTGGCAGGATCCAGATGTAATGGGCTATTGGCCCAACTTTATATGACTTCTGTTAAATTCTGAAATTTCCATTTCTAACTTAAGACATCTTGAAAGGAAACTATGCTACAAATCCCCTTAAGCTGTATGTCCCTGAACAGGATATCCACTGTATCATCCAGCAAAGAATATCCAAATTTCTGTCTCCCAGTGTCTCATTTCCACAAGTAACATTTCAAGTGACAGCAGTTAATTCTTACATCTGACAGTCTCCATGGCCTTTCCCTTTCCTCACAATCTTATACCTCAGACTTTATACTTCAGACTAATTCAATTTATCTTGTCCATTTTACTCAAACAACTGAAACAGATCTATGGTAAATTAATGTACTATAGATAATCTGGAATGCAGTGTGAGAATTCAATGCACACCAGCACTACTGTATTACCTAAGGATATAAGATTTTAATTTAAAAAGTTAAAGGTCCATAAATCACACTCTATCTACACTTGTCAACATTTCTGACAACCTATTTTAACATCTAGAATTATTTCTTTCTTTATCACATAAGAGATTTTAGTTTAATTCCACTTTACCCTAGAAAAGGAATCAGAGAGCCTAAAGTGATCAGAAAAAGGAGGAGAATATTGAAGAAATGTAAAAAAAGCACCAAGTACTCACTGGAGACATTCAGAAAATGTGGTGGGGGTACTTTTAAGGTGAATTAGGAATGAGCAAATAACCTGTTTGTGGTATTTTTATTACCTAGCTTATGCAGATAAGGCTAAGACACATGAGATATAGAACTGAGAATGGACGTGTGCTGCATGGCAGAAGATAGCTGGTGACAGCAACCCTGACAACCCAGGTTTAAGAAATCCTGCTTAATATTCCAAAGCTTGGGGGCAAAGTGATGACCTCATTCCAACTTGGTTCTGTAAACAGCAATTACAAGTCACTAGCAGCAGGAAAATATACGAAGAGACAAATTAACATCTATTTTGACTCCAGTCTGGAAGGTAGTCAAGGTTTATTATGTTGTCCTCCTTTCTATCTCAAGGGCACACTTTAAAGCTTATAGTACACTCTGTGTTGCCATGGCTCTTTTCCTAACAGCTGTAGAAAGTATAGCTAGTTCAAAGCAGATGTCTCCAATGCATGAGAGTCAGACAGTTTTAATGTAAAACAGAATCTAACAACCTGCTGCAAAGGGTAGCCAAAAAAGAGATAAGGTGTGGAAATTTCAGATTGGGAAACAATAATTTATAAGAAAAAATTTCTTTTTCTTAACTATTTAAGGCTAAAATCTTGGGAAATGAAAAGATGAAAGATAAACCTTCTCAGTTGTACTCCATGATACTAACAGGAGTTCCAGCCTTCAGTGTCTTTTACACTTTGATTCATTTGTCACTAAAATAAGCTCATACATAGAACCAGAATTGTAGGAAGTGTTCATGACACCCAAGAGAAGATTTCACAATAGTGTTCTCATCTCATCTGCTTCTCATCCATCCTCTCTCAGCACACCCTCCTTTAGATCCTATGCATCCCCCTGCAGCCCAACACCGACTTCTCCCACAGGCACATGCCAGATGTCGTCGACTCAGGGAATTTCTTGTAGCTCCAGCCCCACTTGGGAGGAATGTGTTTATCCCAAGCAAGAGGTAAAAATATCTTCCATTTTATAAACAAATTTGTTTCCCTTTTGTATTAAACACTCCACCTGTGAACTGTTTAGAGCCCTGTGTCTTCCAAAGCCAACCATTCCTGTGCAGCCCACCTGGGTTTACTTCTTAACATTGTCTTCAGCTTTGGAAAACAAGCAAAGCAGCTGTATGCTTCTGTCACTTCACACTCTTGCTTTCCCCCATTTGGTATCCTCCCTCAGAGGACTTTTTTGTAGGCATGTTCCTCTCATAGAACTCTTTCTGGAATTTTAGATACTAGGAAGTGCAGGAGGGACAAAAATATCAGAAAAGTACTACTCTGCTGGATGTCTCCAAACATCAATGCTCTCAAATGCAATAAAGTGGACAAAGACCAGAGATGCAAATTCAATGCAGATAATATATCAACACTTTAACAACACATATATCAAAGTGATCAATGAAGGAAATAAAAACAAATTAGTCATCTTTTTAACCTTCCATTTTAATGAATGACTGCTCATTACCATTTGAAAAGTAAAGTATAATTACAGCAAATGCTTGATGGTAAGTGCTTTTTTCACAGGCCATACCCTTTCTCATGGAATATTTTCCACTGAATTCTTTTTATGATGGGATCTATCCTACCTTATTACTGTTTTGGAACTGAGCAGCTAATTTTAGCCAGCTGAAGAGAAGAGGAGGTACTTTCAGCAAGCAATTTTTTCCACCTATTTGGGTTGTTATGAATTGGCATTCTGCCATTACACTGCTAAAATACCTTCAAAGGTGCTGAATGGAGGGAAATTAAGCTATTTAATATCATACATATATATGTGTATATATAAAATGAATCAAACTCTTTAAAATTACTACAAGCACTTTTTCATTATTTTTGGAGCTGAGGTTAGAGGGTAACAAAGTTGATATCAGCCCCACTGTGTGTGTTGATCTGATTCCATGAACATTCTTGAAGCAAGGCTTTTCCATTAAAATGGGCTGTAATTTTGTATTTTATTCTTCAGCACCCAAGCTCATATCAAATACAAAATTGTCCTTCATAAGTTAAAAATTCTACTCAGTACTGTTTTTCTTTTTCTTCCTGGTCCTAATGTTTTAAATGTGTTTAAATTAAAATCCATGAAGTTACAGTTTCAAGACATTGACTCCAACATTAAAAAACTCTTCAGTATCTAGTATTTTCAGTCTTAGAGAGAACATACCCAGTGTGATCAAACCACCTCTCATCATTCCTATGGATAATGTAATAGCCTGAACATTTTAGCAGGTCTGTAACTTTGTTTCTCCAGCTCCTGAATGTTTTATAGTGTCCTTTTCAGAATTTTCTTCAGTTTTAGTAGTGTGTTCAAAACATAAGCATCATTGCTGACACAAGTTTTGAGTTTTGCTGCAATAATGTCTTCTGCATAAAGAGTTATGAAGTTATATATATTCTAGACACAACCTTGACCAATGAAAAGTCTAGCCTTACATAAACTGTTGTAATGTAGGTGATTTTTCTGTTTCTGTTTCCCTCCTCCCCATTTAATTCCATGTTTATCAAGCCAACTGTATATTATTACTCTGTATTCTCTCCTTTTCCGCTTGCACCTCTTTTCTTCAATTGTCATCTCTCACTCTGAACAGCAAAACTTCCATCAACATTTAAATACTTTTTTTGCATCAGCTTTGGTACTGTTAACAATAATTATCTACTCTCTTAGTCAGGTGAGGTGCTTCACATGTCCGGAAATATGAGTATTTTGAATTTGGTGAAAACAGAATTTTCGTGATGTTGAGTGTGTCACCAAATGTCTTCTTGTGCAATAATATAGAAAAATCAGCTGTGACAGTTTCTGTTCTGATATATATTTAGGATACTCTTGATCATGGATCTGTTGCATCTGGCCTGTTTGCTGTGCTCCTAGATGTTCTTGACTCCTGGTTATTTGGTCTCATTTTACCTGTGTGTGTTAACTGTTTGATTTTGATATTTGGTCTCTGAGTTGATCACAGGATGACGGGGTTCTTTAGTTTGGTTTTGGCTTTTGTGGTTTATTTTGTTTGGTTTTTGGGTTTGTTTTTTTTTTTTTTTTTTCCTTCTATCTTACTTTATAGAGGAGGGAAGGAAAAGAAAATAAAGGATACTGGATAATATACCCAGGTCAGAATATTGTCAAAAGCAATGATGTCCACCTGCCCAGATCTCTGGAAGTCACTTAATCCTCATCCACGTTTGTGGAACAATGTGTCCTGCAATATGATGCAATAAATGCTACAAAAATTCATGCATCAGTGACCTATGTCAGGATGAAAGTCATCTCACTGAAGAGCAGTAGAGTGTTCCTCTTTAGCCATTTATGCTCCTACTACAGTACTTGAAGACAAAGGGAGCAGTATATCAATTGATGTAATTCCGATCACCTTCCTTACATGCCTGCTTCAGAAAGGGAATGAAAAATAGTACAAGACGTGTCTTGTCTCTAAAAAGAGCCTCACTGATCATCTTGCTCTGGGTACCCAACTTTTAAATTGCTGACTCCAGCCCTTGTTCACTGAGATTCAAAGTTGTAGCCTTCAACTAAGATTTCCACTTAGCATATGATCCACATATTTCCTTCCTGAAAATATTTTATCTCATTCAGAAACAGACAGAAGTTTTTAGAAGAAAAAAGCTTCCTGTTAAGCTAATTAATGCAATTACCTTTCCCATCCTGACTACTGACATCAAGGCCCAGAGTCAAATACTCTGCAGAGCAGTTCTTTGAGATGCAATAACCAGTCTTTTCTCATCTATTCAGCATCAGTGAGCACCTTTACTTTGGGCTGTGCTGTCGGTGGTCAGCAACCATGTAGATAAAAAAAGTGATCTCATCCACAATCCAAAAGAAAACTAAGATAAATAAGCATTCTCTTCTCTGAATCGGTCTCAGGTTGTAGTCAACCTAAAGAAATCACAATAAATTATGGGTATGCAAAAGATTTGTTCATATTCCAAACTCAGTTAACTGTTAATCATCTCAGCAAACCTGTTGGCTTGCTTTGCATTCTGGTACAATTACATGCGTTAGAATTCCCCTAGGCATGCTGTCTTTGCAGGCTAATTTATTTTTATGAACATCCCAGGGACACTGAAGACAGTTTGCTGAACTTTGTTAACACAACTTGCTGTCAACTTGGTGCATTAATGAAAATAGTTCCACCTTTCTGATATGCTACCGACATTTAATTTTAAAAGCACAATTAATATATGCACTGTTATTGTGTCCCTCTCTCTTTTGTAAGCCAGTAAACACTAACTTGGGATTTATTAACTGCTAAAAGCAGTAGACGTTCAATCAATACAGTATACTTCTGGCATGTGAATGTGGCAAGAGCATAATCAATCTTTTGGGGGAATTGTAAAACTTAAATCCTGGCCTTCTGAGAGGTTTTGCTGTTTGAATTACCTTGGATTATGTTATTTGGGGTTTTGCTGTTTAGGTTTTCTTGCTGTTTGGGTTTGTTTTTTGTTTGTTTGTTTGTTGATTGATTGGTCATTTTTTGGGTTCTTTTTGGTTTGGAGAGGTGTTCATAAAAAAAAAAAAGTGAAGAAAGCAAATACATTGGTTACATTTTGCTTGGTTAATAACCCTAATCACATCACGAATGTCATGACCACTACAAAATACAGTGGCCATAACAAAATACCATGGCCATGTTACCCAGGATCTACTTGAACTCACAACCTCCTGTCAGGTGGAACAGATTAAAATCTTCATTAGCTGCAGCACTTCAGAAATTCATCAGAAAGTCATCATATCTAGTGGATTCTTATCAGATAGCATTTGGGTGGCCCAACACTCCATCCTCCAGAAGTCAATAGATCTTAAACACTAGCGAATAGATCATATTTTGTCAAGGCCAATTTGGAAACCTATTTTCATCCTAAATTCATGGTGTGTTTCCAGCATCAGGATCTCCATGTTTTTCTCTTGGAAATCTAGTCTTGTCATTGGGCTTTAAATGACATGAGAATCATTTTTAATAAAATAAGCTCAATAAATAAGACATTTTGGTATAAGCATAAAACATTTCTTCCTGTGTTTGGATTACCACAGGTTGAATATGATATTTCAAAAATCCCATTAATGGTCCATATTAAATATAAGATGTTATCGGTTCATTTTCTGGAAGGCAATGTTTTATTACATATGATTATTTTTTAAATTACTTTTATCTGCAAACAGAATGACTGTCCTGAAAACTGAACACTTTGTCCATAAAACTATGAGATAAGATTTCTTATTTTTTCCAATAGTAGCTCAACACACAGGAACAAGCTCTAGGTATTGAAATTCAATATTAGTCAGTCTCTAATGCAATTTTTTGTGTGTTTTTTAAAAATTTAAGCTTAAAATGTAGAACAAGTGATAAGATTCATAAAAGTCAGTTGATTAGAGTTGAATATGAGAACATCTAGCCTTCAAATGAAAAACATGTCCTGTTGGGTTTCCCATGTCATGCTGCTTAATATTTGGCAGCATCAGATAATAATGCTGGCCAATAGCAGACTCCTGCTCAAATGTCTCACTGGCTTGAAGTTTGTTGTTTATTATGAAAGCAAAGTAAAGCTGGTTGTTTGATTTTTTTTTTTTTAATTCAAAACCAGACTTTTGACCTAACAGCATGCTAATCATTTGTGATAAGCATCTACTTCCCTGCCGCATTTAATGATTTCATTGAGAATTAAAAACTTTGGTCTAGACTATTTGATCAGAATAACTCTCCCACAATGCACCATAGCTGCAGTATTTTATACATCCCACTCAGGGCCCTACAGAATCAATATGAGTTTCATCCCATGGAAGAATTTAACAAGACACAGGTATATCAGTATTTCAGCAGAACTCCTTTCTTGAGTGTGTTTTACTGATGAATTTTGAGTTCCTTTTTTTAAAATAATAATTGCCTTCTTTTCTCTACTTAAAATGAGTTTTGCTGGGAAAGGCACTGCTGGTCTGCTGGCACAAGCTGTTGAGAACCAGACATGTCTCTTCTTCATCAGCATAATGCCATCTGCCACAGACAGGAAGGAGGAGATTAAAACTGAGGAAGAAAGAAGTCTTTTCCAAAAAGAAAGATGTTCATTAAGTCTCTGGTGATAGCCATTCAGTATTCTCATGTTCTAGTCCAGAAAACAGTCAGAATGTTCAAAATATAATATATTTATAGAAAAAGTGCATTAATTTTCTTTCCACATTACAGTTGATCCATGTGACCTTTTGAAGACTGAGAAGCTCTGAGAACACTGAAAAAAATGCATCTAATAACACTTTTTAGACAAGGAACAGTAAGATATTTTGTGTTTCAAATACTTGAGGACATAAGGGAAATATCACTCAGGGCAGGAAGAATTTGAAGAAAAAGTGAAAAGAAACTATGTAAAAGTCCTTTCACATGTCTATTAAGAAAATTATAGACAGACTCTTTATTTCTGGATTAGCTACCTGAATCCAAAATACTAAACCAACAAACATAAGATGTGGTTTCTGTTTATATGAGGTAATGGACACCACAAAACTATGAAAACTACTTTGATCTTTTGCATTAAAATTATACTTACAGGCTTTAACTGAAACAGATCCTCACTGAGCTAAAGTATTGCAGAAATACTCAGCTAGAATAGACCCTTGAAATTTACCTCATACACAGGGAAATTAGATTATGAATAAGTAAAAAAAAAAAGTTTTTTTCTTTATAGACTTTGTGGATTCATGCAGAGAAGCAGAAGGAAGAACTGAAAGGACTTCCAGTCTTTCCTCACAGCTGCTCATTCATAAAACCATAGTATAAATAAGGTTGGTGTTCTTACTGCTGCTCTAATATGTAAAAAACCTCTTTTAGAATCCCTTCTTGAACTCTGAGAGCAGGACTACTGCATCCAAGCAGAGGAACTGGGCTGTAAACCTAAATGGAGGAAAATACATCTTTTCAAGACAGAATCATCCATCTAGCATATTAATGCCTACTCAGACGAGTATTTGTTTGGGCAGCAAGTTGCTTAAGGATACCCCTTTGTATGTTTACTTTTCCTCATACACTGTACAGGGATCCAAAGCACCTAACAGAGGATGCTGGACTCCCTCTGGGAACACAGAACATAAATGCTGTGATGTAGCTGTGATGGTTCATGGCAGTACAAGTATGGTCCCAGGCAACACTTGCACAAGGCCACATAGGAGAACTGCAGCACATTTAGGCAAAATCATGCTCTGTACCATCTCTGTGAATTAATCCTTCTGTGACCCCAACCATATAATTGATGATCTCTTTGTAAACACATGTCCTGTCATTACTAAGGAAGCTGCTACCTTGTTGTGCCATATCTAACAGAACAGAAAAACACAAACTGCAACACGAGCAAGGAGAAAAAGCTAAACTGAAGAGATATCATATCATTGATACTGAAACTGGAAAGTGATATAGTAACATATCTGTCAATACTGGAATGCTCCCAGGAGCATGATTCCTTGTGCTTTTTCAGCACTATACTGTGGCATGTTTGAACAATTTCACTCGCTGAAAGTTTGGCTTAATACTCAGCTTGAAGCTACTTCCCCTTTTTTTTCACACCTTTATACTTAATTTCTTTTAAGATACTTTAAATGAGTCTCTGCTGATGCTGAGCAGAAGAGATTCTGTAAAGAGGCAGGAAAACACTGAGTAAAAAATACTGAATTATGTCAGTGACTTACTGTTTGTCCATTTATCCCATACAGGTTCTTATACCCACTCTGTAGATTTTGTCATTTTAGTTTTGTCTCTCAGAATACATCTCTTATTCATTCTTCTTATTTTTTAAATACTAGCTACTATTTTTCTTACTTTTCAGCCTGAAGACACTCATACCAACAAGAAGAAAAGAGCAGGATCTTTCTTTCTTTCATACTCTTTCTTCCTTTCTTTCTTTCTTCCTTTCTTTCTGCCTTTCTTTCTTTCTTCCTTTCTTCCTTTCTTTCTTCCTTTCTTTCTTTATTCCTTCCTTTCTTTCTTCCTTCCTTTCTTTCTTTTTCTTTCTTTCTTTCTTTCTTTCTTTCTTTCTTTCTTTCTTTCTTTCTTTCTTTCTTTCTTTCTTTCTTTCTTTCTTTTCTTTCTCTTTCTTTCTTTCTTTCTTTCTTCCTTCCTTCCTTTCTTTCTTTCTTCTTTCCTTCCTTTCTTTCTTTCTTCCTTTCTGTCTTTTTTTTGTTTCTTTCTTTCTTTCTTTCTTTCTTTCTTTCTTTCTTTCTTTCTTTCTTTCTTTCTTTTCTTCCACTGACAGAATTTATTATTCTCGTTAAATATATTGGCCAACATATTTGCTGCTCTATGGCACTCAGGATGAAATAGACAATCTCTCCATATTCAGCTCCATGGGAGTTCTGCTACTGGCTTCTGTAGCCAGGATATCAGCACCATGTCTTTCAGTTTTCTAACCAGCACTGAGTATATGTGAGGTGGATGGTTTTTCATCTACACATAATACAACAATATTCAGCAGACGTTTAAGAGCCAGCCCACAGATTAAACCCAGGAGCATACTTACAGCAAGTTAGGTAGTAATTTGTAAGGCCACAGGAAAAAATTTATCCCCTAGCCAAGGTGATATTATTCAGCATAGCTCATATGGGGCTAATATATCTCAAAAATTATTTATTCATGTAGCTTGACTCTTTCTCATACTCCTTTGTCACATTTCCTTCCTAAATCATTAACATCATGAATATTTCTTATTTATTGCTGAAAAGTAAGAAAACACATGTAATGCATAATCTTCATCTTACCTTTAGATGTCTAAATGCCTTTAAAACTGTAGCCCTAACTGATTTATGTGCATTCAAAACAGAGAATGAGCACCTTAAAAGTTGCTTAATATTCATAGCCATGTACTTGTCAATTGGTTTTAATGAAAACATCACAGAAAAATGCTAGGAAATGCTCTAGTGATCATTGTGGGCAGATTTTTCTAAATCTGTGTCTTTACTTCTGAACTACTTGTCTGGGTTCTCTTTAGCATCACTAAAGAAAGATTGGCATGTGGGACCTGTGATTAACCATTCCTAAAGCTGTCACCTAGTAAGATTGAGGAGATCATGTCTTAAAACAATTGGCTCTCCATTAATTTTAAGAGAAACTTGCAGCAAGCTCTAAATTTGGAGGTATCTATGCTGTCGACATCAATATTATAACACCTGATTGACAAACAATGTCAGTGGGGGAGGAGGGGAGCACTTGGGCATGTGTGGGTTTGTGAGTGTCATCCTACACTTTCAGTGGAAAGTATTTGGTGAGATAATGGGATATGGATTCCATTTACAGTTTGACATTCTGAAATATATATATATATAAATTTA
>VXAC01004845.1:0-32631 GCA_013399225.1 Rhipidura dahli
GAGGGTGCTGAGGGAGAGGGCAGAGAAATAGGGGAAAACAAGAATATGTTTTCACCCCTTATTTCCCGAAATGGGAATTTTTGAGTTTTTCCTAGCTTTCTGCCACGGTGTGGGCAGCACAGCGGGATGAGAAGAGGTGGGACGTGAGGAAGGCTGGCAATCCTCAGCGAACTAAAATAAAATATGGTGGTTTGGGAGCAGCAGCCGGGGTCGGACGGTGCGGGGGGCTCGGTGGGGCCGCAGCCGTCGGTGGTCGGCGGCGGGCGGGGGCAGCCCTGTAGCACTCTGGGTCTCTCCGCAGGAGGATGTTCCCCCCGTTCAAGGTGCGGGTGAGCGGCCTGGACAAGAAGGCCAAGTACATTTTGCTGATGGATATAGTGGCGGCCGACGATTGCCGGTACAAGTTCCACAACTCCCGCTGGATGGTGGCCGGCAAGGCCGACCCGGAGATGCCCAAGCGCATGTACATCCACCCCGACAGCCCGGCCACGGGGGAACAGTGGATGGCCAAACCTGTTGCCTTTCACAAGCTCAAGCTCACCAACAACATCTCGGATAAGCACGGCTTTGTAAGTGCGGCTGCGGGGCAGAGCGGAGCCCCCTAGGCAGGGAACACCGGGTAGGGACCCCGGGCAGACGCGGGGTTTGCCCGGTGCGGGGTTTGCCCTGTGCGGAGGCTGCTCGTGATCTCCCCAGGGGGCTTTAGAGCCTCCTTCGCCTGGGTCGGGCTGGGCGGCGGGGCCTGGCCGGGCCTTGCGGTGGCTTGGCTGTCCCGCAGCCCCCAGCCCCTGGTCCTGCTCGGCACGGAGGGGCAGCTCCCGTTTTCCGGGGAAAAAGGAGGGTTGGCTTGCGGGCAGCCTCGAGCTCCCCTTGTCTCCCGCATCCCCGGCCTCCACGGCCTGTCCTGCTGCTTCTTCCCAGCCTTCGAGGCTCTGTGGGGAGAAGAATTTAGGGAGGTGGATGTGCGGGGCCGAGGCCGTGCGGGGGCTGCAGCCAGGGCAGCCCTGACGGGACGGCAGCCGGACAGGGGCTGTCGCTGCCACCGGGGCCGAGCCGAGCCGGGCAGGGGGGAGCGGAGCCGGGGCCGGCGGCACCTGCGCTGGGTTTCCGCAGCCGGCAGAAGGGCAGAAGGGCCGGAGTCGTTGGCAGCCGCACCATCTGCCTCTGAAAGCCCCTGTTTATTTCCCTATTTATGTGACCTGCATCACCTAAAGGAGGTAAAACAAAACAAAAAAATTAAGCCAAAGAGCTCTTAACCAAAAAAAAAAAAAAAAAAAAGCAACGAAAGAGGGAGAGAGAAAAGAAAGACAGCGAAGAGTGTTGGCCATTTGCAGAGACCCGCAGAAAGCAGGGTCAGAACGGGAGGGGAGCGCGATCCTGCGGGAATGCACGGAGGGGGAAATCCCAGCGCCCCAGCCAGCTCTCCTTCCTCTGAGCAAGCATTTAGGGCGATAAAGGGAAAGTTCATCGTGCAGCGCTGCTGATACGGTAATTAGCGGGGAGCCGGGGCCGGCGGAGCCCGAGGCAGCCGCGCTGCGGGGGCTGCGGGACCCCGCTCGGGTGGGGAGCGCAGAGCAGCTCCGCGCCTCCCGGAGAACTTTCCCCTCTCTTTTTATTTTTTTCCCCCCTCTCTATTTTTCCACTCTGTCTTTTTTTTTTTTTTTTTAATTTTTTTTTCTCGCGCTTTTATTTTTTTCTCTTAAGGCAGGAAACAGCGTCTTTGTTAAATAATACATTGCGAGGTTATTTATAGCCACCAAGGTAAATCGATAGAGAAGGAGTCTCAAAAATACCTTTTTTTTTTTTTTTGTACTGATGAAAAACTAGTTTGATTCAGAGCTTTTAACGGTTCGCCTGCTTCAATTAAAGATTTCTGGTATTTGTCGTTGTACAAAATCCGGACTGTGTTAAATCTGGGAGATGAGGGTTTAGCCAGTGCCCATCTGGTCAGAGAGGGATGATTATTTTTTTTAAAGGAATGCAGATTTGCACGCCTGAATGAGACTTTTTGCACCATTTTTATGATAAATCCCGTCTAGATTATATCAATAGACCAGCGATCCGACCGTTCATCAGCAGGTGATTATTGCTTGGACTGAAAAAAAAGGGGGGGATTTTTTTTATTACCTTCTAAACCGAAATGAAGTGATAATTATTTAGCCATTTGGCAGACGTTATTTGACTATAATTACTCAAGCTTTCGCCGTTCCTTTACGAATTCTGGGCAGTGAATTCTGCATTTCAATCCGACCACAGCAGGTTGGGGAATTATTTCAACGCTATCGGGCAGGAAAACAGGCAGCGAGGGGCAAGGGGCCGGAGCGGCCCCAGGGGCGCGGCTTGGGGTGTTCAGCCGCTCCCAAAAATCCTCAGCCAAATAGCGGGGAATTCGGGTTTTATAAAAAAAGCCGACAAACCAAACTCAAAAAATAAAACGAGAGGTTAGAGAACGGCTTTGAGTGTTGGCGAGGCTTTCAGACACCTGGTTGGAAAAAAAAAAAAAATGTCTGTTCCTTCTGCAACGTTGCTCCGAGACATAAATTTGCTATGGCTCGTGGTGAAACGCTCCTTTCAGGTCGCAGGCGCTGGCTGGGGCTGGCACCGGCTCCTACCGCCCCCGACACTAACCCAGAGTCTTTTAACATTATTTTTTTTGTGGTGGTGAGGGATAGTAATTTATTTTTAAGGACGGAAATATGAAAAGCGGTGAGAAACGTGTCGAAAAGTCACCTCGCGTTTGCAAGGCTGTAATAAAACAGGGAGATCCCTTTTGCTGCTTTATTGCCCTGCTTAACACCCGCAAAGATGCTGTTGTGCCTGTGTTCCCTGACCTTCTCTGGGGACAGATCCTGCAATGGCATCAACAACAACAAAAAAGAAATCTTCCTCTCTGTCATCCGCCAGTGAATCTGTGGGGTGTATTCTTTTTTGGTTATTTTTGGGAGAAAAGGGGTTTTTTTTTAGGGAGGGATCTGGATGCGTGTGTCCCGCAGAGTGTGGGGCTGATGGCAGCCGCGGGCTGTGCTCTCTCGCCCACCCAGACCATCCTGAACTCCATGCACAAGTACCAGCCCAGGTTCCACATAGTCCGGGCCAACGACATCCTCAAGCTGCCCTACAGCACCTTCCGCACCTACGTGTTCCCCGAGACCGACTTCATCGCCGTCACCGCCTACCAGAATGACAAGGTACGGCCAGACAGCCCCTGTCGCTGTCCCTGTCTCTGTTCCCACTCCTGTTCTCACCCCTGTCCCACCCCTCACCCAGTATCAGGGTATTTTTGTGTGTGTGCGTGTTCATGAGGATATTTCAGGGCAGAGCAGCCAAAAGGCAGCAACAGGAGAAAGGTTAAACCTCAAGTCCTCAGAGTAGGATGCACCCTCATATTGCTTGTATTATTATTGCTATTTTTAGTATTAATGTTAATGCTATTGTCAGTATTCCTATTATTACTGTTAATAATTCCCTCATGGAGTTTGTTGCGCCTTTCTGGGCCGTGGAAGTCTTTGCTGCAGGCCGAGGCTGTGGAGAGCAGCACCAGGCCTGAGCAGCCTCACTGAGAAGGTGCCCAGGGCTCTGGAGGAGCCAAAAAATAGAGCCAGATAAGCTAATTTTAGTTGCTTTCGTGATTTAGCAAGTGTCACCCTGTGAACAGGGAGAGCCAGGAGAGCACGATGGGGAGCAGAGAGAGCCTCTACCATCCCCTTCCAGGAGTAGTGTGTGTGTTTTAACCCAAAAGCTGACCCCCACCTCCACCTCTGGCTGCTGATGCTAATTGACAGCTCTGTCTGAGGGTCCTGGTGGGCTTGTTTCCCTCGTAAAGTTTATGGCGAAGAGTCACAATCGATTAAAGAGCACTTTGTCTGCGCGCCCGCCGCAAGCTGCGCGGGGCAGCCGCCGGCCGTGGGCCCCGTCGGGCGGGGGATGCTCGGGGCCGGGGGATGCTCGGGCCGGGGGTCGCGGCGGGGCCGGGCAGCCGGGCCTTTTCCAGCGCCCCTCTCGGGGCCGTGTTTCAGAGCCATGCATTATTGAGCGCCCTGATGTCGCCGGCCCCAGCAGCCCGTGGCAGGGAGGGATAAGAATAGCTTTTAACCAGCGCCGCGCAGCTCAGTCGCCATCTTCCCTCCGGGGGGCCGTGAAAAATAACTTCCTATCATTAAGACGCTATTAATAATTCAAGCCCAAACCTCAGCATCATTTTTAATAAAGCATGCGGTGTGTTAACGCGGGTTCCGCAGCCTGCGCCGCGCACCCCGGGCTCCCCGACGGCGGCTGGGGAGGGCGGCCAGGGCTTCACGCTTCCCCCTCTTTCCTTCTCCCCCCTCACAGATCACCCAGCTGAAAATCGATAACAACCCCTTTGCCAAGGGCTTTCGGGACACGGGCAATGGCCGGCGGGAGAAGAGGTAAGGGGTGCGCCCGTCCCCGCTGCTCTGCGCCCGCGGGGGGACGGCCGGTGCCCGACGCTGCCTGTCGCCCGCAGGAAGCAGCTGTCCCTGCCGTCCCTGCGGATGTACGAGGAGCCCTGCAAGCCAGACCGCGACGGCGGCGAGTCGGACGCCTCCTCCTGCGAGCCCTCGGCCGTGCGCGATGCCCTCCACTCGCCCGTGGGTGCCCTCCCCAGCCCGCTGCGCCTCAAGGGCAGCGGCAGAGGTAACGCAGGAGTCGCGGTCACCAAACGTCCCCAAATGTCCCCAAACATCGCGGTTCTGCTCCCCGAGGGCTGCTGTGCGCTGATTTCCTGGGGGCAGTGAGGCAAAACAGTGGGGAAAATAAAGATGGGGATGCACACAGGGAAGCGCAAGGGTCGAAAGGACAAAATCAGCAAATGCAAATGGCGTTCACGAGTTGAAACATTTTTCTCTTTATACATTTTATCTTGAATATATATTTGATCCTCTATACACCTGATGTCTTGTATTTATATGATACAAGAAGAAATGGCAAAGCAGCCTGTGTGCTCGCCACATTAGGCTGGCTCCTCATCGGTGTGTGCCCTGCCTTCCATGGGAATCTCACACTCCCCCCCAAAAAAAGAAAAAAGAAAAAAGAAAAGAAAAAATTAATACATTTGAAAGAGGTAAAAATGTTGTAACTCCAGGGCTTCAAGCTGGTAAATGAAAAGAAACCAGCAGCTCCTACGTTGCAGTTGTTCGATGCTGGGTTTTGTCTTGCGGCACTATCAATCTGCTCTTTAAACTTTCCACCAACTCGATTCCCTGCAAACCTTCATCAAAACTGCAACCCCCCACCCCGAGCTGGAGGGAGGGTTTATTACACTCCTCTCCACTTTCAAAGGCTTCCCCGAATATTTGCCCCAGCCTGCAGAGCTTCACCTCACCCGCACCAAAAGGCTTTTCTCGTTTAGTGCAGCCGTTCAGGCAGGGGCTCAGCTCCCCTCGCCCTCGCCAGCGCCTCGCCTTGCATCCCCCTTCCTCCTCTAAGAGCTCAATGGGGTTTTTTAAATTAAAGCCCCATTTTGGGAAGTCTGTACCATACTGCCTTAAAACTGCCTCTTTAACCTGTCTCAACCTGCACATTTGGAATAAATCCATGGCGCGCTGGTGATCAGCTCCATGTAATTAAATATATGCAGGACCATTTCCTCCCGCGCTGCCCGCTGCCCGCTCTCCTCAGCCCGCTTGGAGTTTGCAGCTAACGAGAGCGATGCTGTAATAGATTCTGGTTCTCCATCAAACATGTTTTTCCTGTTTGGTACAGCCAGAGAACTTGCAGTTGTTAATCCCCTTTCCCCAGAGCGACCATAGCACCCTCGTGCACCCATTTCTGCCCCCAAAATGAGTCTCTCCCATTAATAACGATCACGGCTTCGCCATTGCAACCTCTCCCTGACACCAGGGCTCTTGTGAGTGACCCCTTCCTCACCTCCCCTGGGTGCTTCTGCTCTGACCCTCTGCCCCTCCATCCCCTTGCAGAGGAGAAGCCAGGGGCTGACAGCGACGCGGAGGTGGAGAAGGCGCCTGAGGAGCGGCCGGTGGCAGCAGCCAGCCCCAGCGGGGAGGACAGGACGCCCCGTGGCAGCCCCCGGTGCCCGGAGGAACGGAGCAAGGAGAGGCACAGCCCAGAGAAAGCCAAGGATGGTGCATCCCCCCGGGAAGGTCCTGGCGAGGGCCTGTTCGGCACACGGGGCCTGGAGAAGGACAAGGTGGAAGGACGGAGGAAAGAGACGGACCCGGGCAAGAAGGACATGGAGGGCAGCGGGCTGGGCAAGGAGGCCTTCGCCCCGCTGACGGTGCACACGGACAGCCCCCCGCACCTGAGCGCCGGGCACCTGCAGAGCCTGGCGCTCTCCGGCCTCCATGGGCAGCAGTTCTTCAGCCCGCTGGGTGCCGGGCAGCCCCTCTTCATCCACCCGGGACAGTTCGCCATGGCCCCCGGCGCCTTCTCTGCCATGGGCATGGGACACTTGCTGGCCTCTGTGACCGGTGGGGGCAGCCTGGAGAATGGAGCCCTCTCGTCCGCCCCGGGTGCGGCAGGGACGGCCACCCCCTTCCCTTTCCACCTCTCCCAGCACATGTTGGCCTCTCAGGTAAGCCCCTGTGACTGCCCTGTGTCCCCATCCCCACCCCTGCTGCCCAGTTGGGCCCTGGAATCGCCTCTTTGTGTCTTCCCAAAAAGCTCCCTGAGTGAGTGGAGCATTTTGGGGATGCAGCTCAGGCCTGGCCGGTGTCACCCCCTGTGTGGGACATGCAGGGTGGCCCCATTGCAGGGAAGGAGCTGTTGGTGTCCTCGGCCTCCCCCAGGCCCTCTGCAGCCCATGGGGACAAGGGGGTGACACACCCCTGACACGTTACCAGATGTGGCACAGGCGGAACATGGGGGACATTTTGAAGGTGGCTTCAGCATTGATTTGAGGAGGAATCTTGATTATTTTGCAGCTGCTATGGCTCCTCCGCAGTCAAGGGCAGAGTCAGGAGCTGTGGCCCTGCCTGACCTGGCTGTCCCCATCCAGCAGCTCCCTGTCTTCCTGTCAGCTCTGAAACAGCTCCCACAATGCCTGTGCTGGTGCTGCCTTTCTCATTCCCTCTGATGGAATACATAAAGACGTCTTTGAACTCCCTAATTTATCGATCCTGCTTCACAATGCGTTTTAATGTGGTTAAGGGGCTGTGATGCTGCACAGGCAAGGACATGCAGCGTGCAGGGAGGGACAGGGCAGATCTCAGAGAGGGGTTTGTGCTTGGTGTCACCAGCCTGGGTCGGGACGGGGTGGATGGGGCTCTACCACCTTCCTCAGCCTGTTCCATGTGGATATCCCCATGCTCTGTTTTTAGGATGACACTGGGCTGTTCAGCTTTGCCTTGGCTTTCTTGGGGGAATACAGCTGGGTGGGCAGGCAGGAGGGGAGACGCAGCAAAGCAGTGGCACAGCTCTGACCCCTCTTTCTCTCTCCACAGGGAATCCCGATGCCCACCTTCGGCGGACTCTTCCCCTACCCCTACACCTACATGGCAGCAGCCGCTGCGGCCGCCTCGGCCATGCCGGCCACCAGCGCAGCCGCCGCTGGGCCGCTGTCCCGCAACCCCTTCCTGGGCAGCAGCCGGCCCCGCCTGCGCTTCAGCCCCTACCAGCTCCCGGTCACCATCCCGCCCAGCACCAACCTGCTGACCACCGGCCTGCCCGCCAGCCTCAACCCCGGCTCCGAGGGCTCCAAGGCCGGCAGCAGCCGGGAATCCAGCCCCCTGCCCGAGGTGCCCCTGCACAAGGGGGGCAGCCAGCGCCCTGCTGCCTCGCCCAAGGGCTCCTTGAAGGAGTCCCTCAATGAACTGCAGAACATCCAGAGACTGGTGAGCGGGCTGGAGAGCCAGCGGGAGCTGTCACCCGGCAGGGAGTCGCCGAAGTGACCGGCGGGGTGGGCAGCGAGCCCACCCGGCGCGGCGAGAAGCACTGGTATTTTGTACAGCACAGTATAAATATTTATTGTGGAGCGAGGGGTGGGAGCAGGCAGGGAGCAGGGTGCTGGAGCAGAGGGACGGACCCCACAGACCAAGCGGACCCACCACCCCAGAGGAGCCAGGAGGGAGCAGCTGGAGTGCAGGGCTTGCCCACCCCTTCGGCTGTGGGGCTGGGAGTGGCTCCCCCCACTCCAGCGAGGCCATGGAGGTCCCAGGACCCCCCAGTTCCCCGCTTCGGGTACTGGGCAGCTCGGGGGAGGGCGATGGTGCCGAGACACCTCATGGATGGGGCAGCCCCAGCCTCTGCCTCGGTGGGGGGGGTGAGGGGGGCCAAACCCTCGTCTGTGCAAGGGGAGGGGGAAGGAAAAAGTAATTAAAAAAGAAAAAAAAAAAAAAAAAGAGATAAGAAACGGAAGATGGAAACCAAACCGCCTCGGCAGCCACCGCCGTGCAGAGCGGGAACGGCGGGGGAAGCCTCGTGGGTACCTGGGCAGATATTTATGAAATAATGGTAATTTGTGTAAATAAGCTATAAGGATCCCAGAATATGCAAATTGGTATTAATTTATTCAGAGTTGTACATTGGTGTGTACATAATATTTAGAGTTTAACTCCTCGCATTTAAGTTTTTTTCGGTTTTTTTTTTTTCCATTTTACATGAACATATATATTGTAAATGAAAACTATTTAGCTCTTTGTGATTGAAGGAGATATCGGTTTCTCTGTGTTTTAAAATATTGTTTATCCCGCCTGTTCTCTAGGACAATCATGTGCCACTGATAAAACAATTTTTGGAGTCATTAAAACTAAGATTTCAATCCTTTAACGGACTTTTGCAAGAAAAAAAATAAACTAATGAATCCAAAATGTAACTAAAATATTGCCACAGTGCGGGGTGTAGAAAATGCAGGAATAAACCTCAGGTTTTTATTTTTCACTCCAGAACAAAAAAAAAAAAAAGAAGTATAATAAATTTAAATATCACAGGACTGTGCTCTATATTTGTTTTAAAATAAAAAGATACATGATTTGCAACGTGCTGGTTACTCGGGTATCTGTCTGTTCAGTTTTGATGAATTCTCACATCTTTCAATAAAAAAAAAAAAAAATCTACTCGGAGAAGTCCTGCCGGCTCCCGCCTGTTTCATTCCCGCGGCCGCTCCTCCCCATCGGGGCCGCCGCTCCTCCGCAGGTGCGCGGGGATGGGAGCCGCCCCCTCCGCGGTGCGCGGAGCCTCCGTGGCTGACGGGGAACGATGGAAACACCCCGGGCTGCGCGGCCGCGGCCCCGGCGGAGCTCAGGGCGCGCTCCGCCGGCTCTGCCCGTCGGGGGTTGCTGGCTCCGAGCAGGTGCGCGGGGAGGGGGCGCGGAGGCACTGCGGGTGCGGCGGGAGGTGGCAGCGGGACCCTCCGCGGGTGCCAGCACTGTCACTGTCCCCGGGGCGAGCAGAGCCGGGGCCGCCGGTACCGCACCGCCGCTGCCGCGGGGACGGGTCCGGAGGCGACAGGAGAGCACTGGTCACACCGGCACCGACCGGGATGGAGTGAGCGGGGCACACCGGCACCGCCGGTCGTGTGGAAGGGATGCCGGGGAAGGGATGACCCGGGCACGCCGGTACCGTCCGGGATGGTGACGGAGAGACGCGGGCGCGCCGGTACCGTCAGGGACGGGGCTGCCGCGGGGCGTGGGCTTTAAGTCCCCACGTCTCGCCCGGAGCCGGTCGGGGAGTCTCGGGGCGCGGCCGCGGAGGAACGAGCAGCGCTTTTCCTCACCAATTTCCCTTCTCCCGTGCGGGATTTACGGCCGCGGGCGCGGCGGGGGCGCGGCCCCCTCGGGCTGAGGAGCAGCGCCGGGCGCAGGGCGCCCTCTGCTGGCGCCGCCCTCGGCCTCCCCCGCGCTCCCGTCCCGCCCTTCCGGGGGCTGCAGGAGGGGAAGGGGCTCTGAAATCACCCCCAGTGACTGGGGAGAGAGGTGCTGGGGCTGAGTTCCGCGATGACGGGAGAGGAGGTGCTGCCTCTGTGACAATTTCCACTTGCAGCGGGGACCAGCAGGGTGGGAAAGCCTTCCGCAGGAGGAGGGAAGTGGAGCGACTAAAATTAGGCTTGCAGGATTATTTCCAAAGAAACATCACTCAGGATGAGCAGCAATTTAATGGGCTCTATTTTTAGTGAGGGGGTACAATGTGTGCCAGTGTGGGGGCTCCTCTGGCCCTTTTCTCTCTAATCCAATCATGCTGGATTTAGGCTAAAGTGGCTGGGACAGTCACAGCGGGGAGAAGGTGATGGTGCTGCAGGACTTGGTGGGGCAGCCTCACGATGGGTTCCTGCCATCCTAGTGGGTCGGGTACAGCCCTGTCATCCATCCTGGCTTGGGTACCAAGCACTGGTGCCAGTGGGACATCCCAACCTGCCCACTGAGCACAAAGCCACTCTTCGCTGGGGAAGGGAAAAGTGTTCTGTGGGTTCATGACAGTGACCCTGAGGAACAGTGCCCAAAGCAGGGAACAGGCCCCCAAGCCAGAGTGTTTCAGCAGGAGCTGAGCTGCTCCACGCCTGCCCTTGCCACCCCCAGGCTCTGAGAAACCCTATTCAAGCAGCTCGATGAGCAGCTACAGATTAGTCACGCACTGCGCTGGGATTTCTTTTCCTCAGCTATGAAAAGGCACTGGGAGGCCCCGCGGGGGCACACCCGGCACAGCACCCCCATGGCTCTGCTGCTCTGCACCTGGCACAACCTGGCTTGGCCGTGTCACTGCAGTCACTATCAAGTCACAAAAATGAGGTGCTGGGTGCTCCAGTGACTTCAGGAACTGGTGTTTGACCAGCAGGTAACACAGGTGCCGTGCCACCAGAGCACAGAGGTCCTCGAACACCAAAGTTTTGACTAGGGTTAGTGGTGAGCTCTGAATCTCTTCAGCTAAATGCATGAGGTGCTTGGCCAGACACTAAAAATAGCAGAGCTGCCCTGAGGGCTTCGTGGGCCTGGTGGACAAGCCCCGGCTGAGCTGGCTGCTGAGCTGCCATGCAGCACAATGGTGCTGCTGGAAGGGCTCCACGGGCGGGTGTTTGTAAACAGGAACATGAACTCCTGCCAGAGCATCTCGCAGCCCTGCAGAGGGGGAACGCTGCCACAGCTCTTGGCTCTCTGCAGCCCAGGGGGGCTTTGCAGGACCCCTTGGCCCTCATCTGGGCTGCTGGCCCTGTGTTCATCTGTTATCCCAGAGAATCAAAGAATGGTTGGGGGGAATCCTAAAACCCATCTTGTTCCAAGCCCCTGCTGTGGGTAGGGACATTTTCTATCAGTCCAGGTTGCTCCAAGTCCCATCCAGGATACTGCCAGGGATGGAACAGCCACAGCTTCTCTGGGCACCCTGTGCCAGGGCCTCACCATCCTCACAGGGAACAATTTCCTACCAACATTTAATTTAAATCTCTCCTCTTTTAGTTTAAAACCATCTCCCTTGACCGTCATCTGTCTGTGTAAAAAGTCGCTCTCCTTTTTTTGTAAGTCCCCCTTAATTACTGAAAGTTGCAGAAGGGGCGAGGGTCTGAGAATGATGCCATGGGGCTGGCCATGCCGTGGTGCCAGGATCCTGCCCCACAGCAGGAGCTCCCCCAGCCCTGGAGAATCCCAGGGTCTGTCGCTGCCACACAGAGGATAAAATCCCCCATTAGAACATTTCAGTGAGCGTCTGCCAGCCCCGACTGTGCGAGCGCGGGGTGCGGCCGCCGGGGCAGGGGAGCCCCGGTCCGATGGGACGGGCAGCGGGTGGGCGGTGGGGCGGCAGCTCTTAATGTCGGGCTGGCGCCGTGCTGCCGCCGCGCCTCCTCCGCACCCGGGACAAAGCGGAACGGACCGAGCCCCGGCCCCGGCTCCCAATTAGGGCCCCGCCGGCCCTGCCCCCCGCGGAGCGCAGGGGCGAAGGGGGCGCAGCCGCGGTCACGGCCCCGGAGCCCCAATTACCCGCGGGGCCGCCGCTCTGTCTGCGGCTCCCGATCGCGGATCAATAGACAAAGGGCAGCGGCGGGGCCCCGGCGGGCTCTGCACACAGCCAGCCCCCGCTCCCGGTGAAGCCTCGCCCCCCATTTCGGCCGGGCATCCCTGCGCACCTGTGCGCTCGGGGCGGGATGCGCGGCTGCGGGGCTGAGCCCCGGTGTGGAGTACAGCCGGTCTCTGCCGGTGCCCGTCCCCTCTGCCTGCTCCAGGGCTGAGCCCTCGGACCCTCTGCCTGGATCCTTCCTCCGGGCACCGACATTTCAAAGGCTTTTAGCCCCACTCATCCGGTTCTGGCCCGCCATCCCCGCGGGGGCAAGGTCCCTGTCCCGGGCCGGGGCTGTGGGAAGGACGCAGCAGCCATCCAGGCTGTTCCCTGCCACAAGGTTCCCAGAGCCACTTTGATCCGTGTGGGTGTCTGGGGGGGTGGAGGGAAGGGGGGGTAAAAACATTATCAGTGAAAAAGCAGCTGTTTATTTTGATACGAAGCCGGTTCTTAGCCGCAGGCACCGTTTGCTCCGTCCGTGCTCTTCAGGCAGGGTGGGAAAGGGGAAAGGGGAGGCTCTCGGTTTATTCCGGTTGTTTACAGCGGCGGGTGATGCCGAGGGAGAGCCAGGTCCGTCGCCCCTCGGCGCCCGGCCGGGCCATTTCCCAAGCCTTCCTCGGAGCCGCGCCGGGAAGGGAGGAGGCTCCGCTCGGGACATCCGACGGGATGGAGGGGAGGCTCCCGGCGGGGGGACAACATCTGCCCCCTCCGCTGCTCTCCTGGGGGGGCCACATCGCTCCCAGTCCGCAGGCACTGGAACGGCACCTCTTGCTTGTGGGGTCGCAGGAAAAACCAAACCTAAACCCGGAATTTTCCCTGCCCGGGATACGCTCCAAAGCCGGAGAATCGCGGAGAACCCGGCGCTGCCTCGAGCTCGCCGCCAGGTGGAGCAGCAGCCCCGCGCCCAGGGGCGGGCTCGGGGCGCGGCCGGCTCGGGGTCCCGGGGGGTCCCCGGGGGTCCCCAGAGGGTTCCCCGGAGGCGGCAGCCCGTACCGGTGGCACCGTGGGTGATCCCAGGGGTTTGGCTTCCTACAGACTGCAGGGGTCTGTGGCAGGTACCCCGCGTTGTGCCACCCTCCAGTGCATCTGTCACCTGTGTCCTGCCACCTGCATGGCCATGTTGCACCTTTCTGAGGGCGTTTGTGTGGGTGTCTGTTCTCTTTTCCTCTTCATGTGCCCATGTGAGCAGCCGCCCAGCAGACTGTCGAGGACCTGGCACTCTTCCCCAGCTTTGTGTGCCAAAAAATGCACCTTCTACACCTCCAGAGCCCCTCAATGCAGAGAATAATCGCTCCGAGGCACCTGAGCCCCAAGAAGCAGCCTGAAGCAGTGATGCTGTGTCTTCTGCACGGAAGGTCTTACATTGCCTGAGGAATTAATGGATGAAATAATTTGTGGAAGGCTGCTCCTCTCCCTTTGGCATTGCTGTGGCTGGTGACGTGAGCACAGGTACATCTGTCCTTCGCTTCCCACTGATTCCTGTAAATGGCCCTTGCCTCCAGCCTTGGGCCTGGCACGCTCGGTAATTCTTTGGAAATAAGATCTAATTAAAATGAGACAGCGCTGTTGAGGGACTACCTAATTGTCTTTGCAAAATGACCTTGTGGAGATCCTGGCTCGGTTCCCAGCAGAAAGGTGTTGTCAGTGCAAAATCCTGTGTGGCTGGGGGGAATCAGTTAAAGACTTTTGGGAAATAATTCCCCAGGGTGGGAAATAATGAGCTGGTGGAGATACTGCAGTGCTACTGCCCCTGGGCCAGCTCGAGCAGTTTTCCCCTTCTAGGCCATGTCAAAATGACTTTAAAAGAGGCCAGTTCCATGTGGGGTTCAGCCAAGGTCAATGGCAACAGGTATTCCTGGGGTTTCCCTCTACTCCCCCTGTACTTCTGTCTGCCCACATCAGGGAGAAGGGAAATAATTTGGCTGTTAAACCCTCAAAGGCATCCAGGATCCTGGATGATGGACCTAAACATGCCCCCAGCTCCAAGCTCACCCTGTCCCATTCCTGCTGTGTCCTGCTCATTCCAAAGGTCCCACTGGGAACCGAGGGCTGGGATTATGGGGATGCTGTGAGGGGAGGGTATCACCAGCTCCCCTCATTCCTACAGAGCCCCTCATCCTTGGGAAAGTTTTGGGATAAGACCTCTCCTGGTCTGCCAGACAGCACGAGAGCAGCCAGCCTCCACGAGAGGGAGTGTTTGCAGGGATTTTTATTCCAGCTGGATTGATTTGGTTTTCCTCTGTTGTTTTCAAGCACGGACCATCCCTCCGGCTGTCTGAACCCTTTGCCTGCATGAAATGCCCGTTTTCGTGGGATGAGGGAGAACTGGGCAGAAATCTCAACTTTCTTGAGAGAATTGTCATGTGGTTATAGTGCCATGACATGAGGAGAAACTGCTCTTTCCCTGGCTGGGTGGCAGGGTCCTGTCCCATGTGAACAGGAGGATGTTTTCCTCCTTTTGGCCCTACTGGAAGTGTTGTGAGTGGTCTTGGCCAGGTGTGGGGCAGGGCATGAGTGGCCAAGCCAGCCCCTCACCATGGGGAGCACTGGAATGTGCTTCAGTGCCTGATTAAGGTCTCCAGGCAGGGATGGCTGGAGGGACCCTGACCCTGGGACACCCCAGTGTGGCAAAAAAATAGCTTTGGCAGCTCACACACTTGGCCTGTGGCCTGGACTGGTTTTCTGGGACCTCATTCCAGGACTGGCAGGGGGATCCTCCCACCCCTCCCCATCTCTGCAAGTCACTTTGAGACCCCAGCAATGCTTGTGATCCTTCTAGAATGGGAACAGGCCGTTTATAATTTCCCAAGTGACTGCTACAAATCCAAGGCCAAATCTCCCACTTCTGGGGGCACAGGATCATGTCCTGGTGCCTTGGTGGCCACGTGAGCCGTGGGTGGTTTGGAAGGAAGATGCACGGCCAGCTCGAGGCTTGGGAGGGGGCCTTGTTCTGCCTCCCCCTGCCCTCCCTGTGTGTCCCTGGAGCCTGGGAGAGTCCAGACTACCCTATCTGCAAATTGCAGAGCAGATTATCAGCGAGCACGTCTGAGATTAAAGACCCCTCTTTATGTCTGGTTCCCCCAGAGCCGGGGAGGCCGGAGCTGAGTTCGGTGCAGACTCTTTGGCACCACGGGGCTGATTGCTGGGGTAACCTTTTCCTTGGCTGGGAGAAGTGAGGAGGGCTCAGACAATTTTCCATCAAGGATAGAAAAAAAGAAAAAAAAAGACAAGGGAACACACAACAACAACAACAAGAAGAGCAACAACAGTTTATTCCAGCAGGGTGTTGGGAGGAAATTCAGGCACATCTCTGAGATGCTCCCGGTTTGTGTGATCTGGGCCAGGGAGTGAGGTACTGGGAGGGTTTGTCCCTGTGTTCTTCTTCAACAACCATTTGGTACTGGAAATTCTTGATGAAGAACCCAGTGAGAAGCCCTGAGGTGGTGGATTGGCAGCTGCAGGATGCAGAAAAGCTCTGGGGCTGCTCCTGCTTTGCTGTCCTGGCTGCCTGTGCAGAGCTCACACGGGTGCAGCACACGAATCACAGAGCCTGGTGCTGTGCAGGGAGGGCATCCTCATCAAAACAGAGTGAGATTTTTTTCTGAGAGTGCTCTGAGGGCTCTGGTTAGGAGGAATGGCAAGGATTTCTCTGTGTTCTCCCAGGCAAAATGCGTGCCCAGCTGGTCTGAGCAAACCTCAGCCTTTGGAGGGTGCGCAGCCGAGGCCGGCCCGGAGCTGGGATAGTCCTGGCCAGCCAGAGTGGCTTAACAGGCTTAGGGCAGCATAGTTCTTATAAACAATCACATGAATTAGCACAAATCTCATTAGATCCGTGCTTCTCCTGTGTTCCTAATGCCCCTCACAGGATCCTGTGCAGGCGATGAGCAAAGAAATTCTTTCCAAGAAGAAAGAGCCGTGGCATTTTGGGTTTGCTTTTCTCAGAACCATTTCCATTATGCTTATTGGACAGGAGAGCAGAAATCTAATAGGTAAAAAGCCATTCAAGGTCCTTGGGTATTTTAAACCTGATTTAAAGTTTTGCATGCTCTGTTAGAGCAATGATTCAGCTGATGGTGCCTAGGGGTGCTCCACGTGTCTCCCCTGTGAAGCAACAGGGACTTGGTGATGTCTCTGCTCCGATGTGCCCCAGACAGCTCTGCTTTCCTTTGGCTCTTGCTCTTGGCTGGCTGGTTGCCTGGCACCGTGGGGAATGGGGCTGTCTGTTCATGTTTTTATGGCATGTTCCATTGGGAGTGTAGTGGAAGAGGTGGTTGGCGCCCAGAAAACATGGGAATAGTAGATTCAGCCTGGAGTGCTTTGGGGAAGGGAATGATTTTTCTCCTGTTGGTGCTGTGCATGTCTGCTGAATGCTGCCCACTCCTGGACAGTGCCACCCTCCAGTCTCCCATTTCTCCTCTTAAATCACTCTAAGAAGCAACACAGGAGTTTCCTTCCCTGTTCCAGAACCACAGTTGCTCCTGGGGTGAAGCACCTCGGCTGCTGCTTCAGGACCAGGGTTGGGTTCCTGGGAGTCGTAGCAGGAAACGCCGTGGGATCTTTAATGACAAAAAAAACCAAAAAAAAACCCAAAAAAAAAAAAAAAAAGGTTTTTTACATCTCTGCTGAAAGTCTGTTGCTGCTTCACCTCTCGGCAGAGGAGGGATGTGAGCAGCAAAGAACCGGGGCAGGCAGCAGAGCTTGAGAAAGCCGCTCCCCAGGGATTCGGTCTCTGGCGGAGCAGGCCGGGATAAGCGAGCATGAGAAAAGCAGGCTTAGCCCTCCAGTCACCCTTCAGATGCGTTTCCGGCTGCTTTTCATCTCACTCCGAGTTTAAAAGCCATCTTATTCCAGCCCCGCCGCTGCCGCCAGCCTCGGCAGCGCTTCAAAGCGGGGCTGTCTGCGGCGGGAGGGGCCGTGCCCCGCGGCACCTGCCAGCCCCGGGCACGGGCACGGGGAGCCCCCCGAGCTCCGGCAGCCCCCGGCACTGCCACCCTGTGCCCTCCCTGTGCTCGTGGCTGCTCAGGAAAGCGTGGCGAGGCTGCTGGTGGGGGACACGGCACAGGGGATCTTTCTCCAGACCCTTTTTGTCCCGCTGGTGAGCTCAGCCTTGCGGTGGGGAGTGGGGTCGCTGCTAAGCCAGGGACCAGCGACTTCTTGGACTTTTGAGTCCTCTTTTTATATTCCCCACTTCCCTAAATTTCCTCTTTTCCCTTGCGGCTCTCTGTGGTGTGACTGGGGACAACACCAGGGCTGTTTGGTGGCACCACTGTCACACAGCCAGTGCTGGGGGGATGCAGGGGAGTCCCACACAGTGTGTTTGTGGGGTTTGGCATTTGGACCACCTGGAAACGAGAGGGTGGTGGGTAACAGTGCCCAGCAGAGCTGGGGCTGTGCTGGCCCATCAGAGTGGTGGCTGTGGCTGTCACAGCTCGGGGGGTGCTCGATAGGTGGATGCCCCCTGTCGCAGATGGACCATTGCCTGGAGCACTGGGATTCTCCCGCATCCAAATGACGGCTGGGAATGGGATCTGCTCCTTCCTAGATCACGCACAAGTGACTTCACCCCACCAGTGCCCTGGGCAGAAGCTGGAGGCAACACCTGAATTTGGCTCCAGGACAGCAGAGGGGCCCGGTTGTGTCAGAAACCCAGGATGAGCTGCAAACTTCCCTGATAGAAATGTGCTGCCCAACTTCTTTTTTTTGTTTTGTTTTATTTGTTTGCCGAGCCCACGGATGTGATTCTCCATTTTCTCCCAGCGTTTTTGCTTCAGCAGATCTGTCGGGAGAAGTGCACTTACTGCTCGGTGACAAAACACATTGTCAAGATGGAAAAAGCTCTTTTCAAGGAAAACATGACATTTCAGTGGAAAAGTAACTTTGCATGCTGTTTCTAATTTTAAAGCTCTGCCTTGGAATGCTCCCATGGACTTTGAAATCAGAGCTGGCTCTTATGCTTTCCAGGTTTTATCCACCTTTCCCATATAATTTCAAATTGCTCCCTCTGTTAACGAGACAATATTAATTCTGCCTTGGTGGATTTTGCATAGACTGCTTCCAAAGCACAGTTTCCCTTATCCCATCCCTTTTTTTTGGTGTGTTTTCTTTTCCCCAGCTCTAGACTATAAATACTTTTAGGCCAGACTGTGGGAACTGCACAAAGCCCTGTACCTGGCTGATGCCTCCTGAATGGATGAATGAATGAATGTTCTTCCCGGTATTGCTCCGTACTGAGATTAACTCTTAAAGCCACATGCTACAAATTAATGCATCTGCTCATTCCTAAAGCATTTCATCTCCATTAAACCTGCTAGCATTAATTTCCCCCTGTTAATCTGACCTGTGCCATGAGGGAGGAATGCTGGTGGGCTTTTCCCCCTCTGTTCCGTGCAGTCCTGGTTTGTCCTCACCCAGCTTCATTTTTAAGGCAGAGGAGCAAAGCCAGCCGTGAGCCAAGTGCTGCTGGAGCCAGCAGAGGGGAGGCGAGAGCAGAGATTCTGCCTTTCCCCCACTCTGCAATAAATTTCAGGGAAGGGAGAAATGGCTACTGGGTTATTTTTATCCATCTCCCGAAATAGGAGCGATGCTGTCCAGCCGATAACGGCAACAGCTGATAAGTGTCAATAGCAATCGATGCGATGGCAAAGCAGCAGTGGCAGAGGAAGCTGAGGGGCAGGCAGAGGCTGGAGGGTTCTCCCCATCCCTTATCCCAGCTGAGAGCTGCGTTTCTGCTGCGTTTCTCCCGCATTTCTCCTGCAGCATCCCAGTGCAGCCCTCGAATCCCAGTGCCACCCCCTGCTCCCAGCTCTCGCCCGAGCAGGCTGGATGCAGCATTAAAACCACTGCAGTGGTGGCCAAAATTCCCTGGGAGGGAAAAGCCACGTCCTTCCAGCCCCTGTGGCACCTGGCACCCCTCTCCCTGGCACAGTTTGTGCCAGCCCTGTCCCACGCTCTGGGAGAGCAGGGAATATTTACACTGGGAGATGCTATCGTGGTGCTGCCCGAGCTGTCCCTGGAGGTGAAGCACAAACAGGTTCACTGCAACGAGGTCACTCCTTTAACAGGTTTAAGTGGGTTTCACTGTAAAATGAATTTATTTCAACAAAACCTTTTTTGATAAATTAAACCAGCACCGCTCTGTATATAATTTCTATAAACAATCTTCTCTAATGTTTACCTAACCTGGGTATGCAGAAACTCTTGCACGTTAAATATTAGATGAAAAGGGGCTATGAAACCTTTAAATAATTCTTTTTTTTTTTTTTTTTTCAAAGCAAGAAAGCCGGCTTACCATGGGAAAATACTCTGCTGCTGTTGAGCTGAGTTTTTCCTGGCTTCTGCCAAGGGTGAGGGGAGACAAACTCCTCATGCTGCCATGGGCTGGTGTTGGTTTTTGTATTTCCAGGGCTGTAGCACGAGGCTCACTGGGACTTGCTGGGTGCCAGCACCCATTCACACTCCCCCCGTGTATCTGGTGGCTGGTAATGTGGTGATTTATCTCCTGTGTCATGTTTGCAGGGTCCTGGGAAGCTTGGCACTCATTAATTTGTGAATTTTCCGCAGAGCATTCATTAATTCATTAATTAAAGGATTCCAGCCCCACTGCAGGTGCTGGCTGGGGAGAGCTGAGGGCTGATGGGGTTTGATGTGCCATGGATTTGTGGTGGTTCAGGCTGTGCTGGGTCATTTGCTGAGTGATTTGGATGTTTTCCCTTAACCTCCCTGATTGCAGAGCACCCTGGAGAGATGGACATGACTTCAGTGAGAACAAACTGTCCGGCTCATAAAAGGGACCTGAGGTGAGATGAAAATAGAGGGAATGTGGTTTGCAATTAAATATAGCTTAATTGGGTCGGAGGGAGGACGGCAGAAATGTTAAATAATTCAGGATTTACAGATACCCTCACAGCACATGACCTGCTTAGCTCTTCAGATCCTTGGATGGGGCTTGGAGCAGCCTGGGATAGTGGGAGGTGTCCCTGCCTGTGGCAGGGGGTGGAAGGAAAGGATCTTTAAGGTCCCTTCCAACCCAAACCATTCTGGGATTTTATGAAAGGAATGATTTAAAACCACACAGCAGATAGGAATTATGTAAGGTAGGCTCCAGCTGATGAAATTGTGTGCTGTGAGAGTCCCCACCTGCCAGGGATGAGACCTGCACAGGCTCAGAGTGTCTTTTGTCACTGCCTTGAGTGCAAGTGCACAGAAACCCGTTCTGCTTCGGGCAGGGAGAGCCTGCAATGAGCTCATGTGTTACTTTGGGGTTTTGTGGATACTGGGATTGCAGGATCTGTCCAAAATATGTGTTAAAAATCAGTTTATCTTCCAAATAAACCCTCAAAAATTCCAGTATCTCCAAGACGTGCTTGGAAATGATTTATCCTTTTTGCTTTTGGTGTTTCCCTGACACTTTCCAGCATTATTTTTAATGACACTGTGTTACCAGAGATCACTTTTGGTGGATAACACAGTATTTATGGAGAAACCAACAGCTAAATCTGGTTATCATTGACGTTGCTTATAAAACACACATAGCAACCAAGATACTGACCATAGCAGTAAATTGAAAATATATTGAAAACATAAAGCATTCTTCCAATTTATTAGTAATATAAAAAAATATTTGGGCAGGTTTTTCCCCCCCTCCCTTGATAAAAAGAAAGATGTAGAGGGTGTTGTGAGGAAATCTCTGGTAGTGTTGGTCACAAAGGCTGGTGTGGTGAGGAGGGTGAGAGGTGTGCTGGGTTTTGTGGGATTTCAGACAGCAAACAGCCCACTCTGGACACACTGTGGCAATGCCTGGGGCCCAATTCCACTGCCAAAGTGCTTGTGGAGATGCTGCCTCGGGGTTTTTGCTGATCCCCCTGGCCCTGAGGGGTCTAGGGAGCAGGTTTAGGAGGGGTGGTGGCTTTTCCCTGCTGGCTGCAACCCCTGGTTCTGGTCGAGGTCACCCCTCTGCCCCCACAGCACTGCACAATTTGGGCACGTTGTTGAAAGGGTTAACCCTGGCAACTGCTGGGTAAGTGTAAAAATATTAATAAGGCTGCTGCAGGTCACCCTAAAATGGGAATTTATGGTGGTAGTCAAAGCTAATGTTTGGGATCAATGCAACATCCCTTCTCAGAATGAAAAAATAAATTAAACAGACCGTCATAGAGAGGGTATGTAACCAAATCAATCATGTTTATGGCATTTAATCAAAACTTGATTCAGTTAAATTTATTCCATATGATAGCCCTGTGCTTCGCAGGATGCACACCTTGCTGGTGAGGCTCAGCCAGCCCCGTGCTGCTCACCAGAGCTGGGGCTCAGCCCTGTGTCACTGCCCCTTAACAAGATTAGGGGCACTGCTTTGTGCAGGATGCTCCAGGCAGTGCTGGGGGTGTGTCTGTGCACCCAGGGAAGCGATCACAGGGCTTTGCTGGGGGTCAGTAATAGGTGTGCAATGATAAATATCCCTCTTGCTCACTGCTGGCTGTGTCTGGAGGGTTAAAGTGGTGCATGGCCTCGTGGGCAGCTGTGGTGGGACAAAAGTTGCCCCAAACCCCAGGTGGGGCAGCCCAGGCACGCTGGTTGATGCCATGCTGAAATCACAGCACTCACTGAATCCACCCATCCTGGTCAGATCCATCTGTCCCTTCAGGATGGCTCCTGCCACCATCCCACAGGAGCAGACCCTGAGGAGCAAGAGGTGCTCACACCTCCCAGCCTTCCTGCACCACCAGGAGCTGTATTCCCATCCTGGAAGGAGGATTTGATCCCACAGACCTTCCTTCTCCTCCTGGAAGTGGGATATTAGAATTCTTCCTAGCTGTGTATATAATTCACTACATTAATCTTCCCTTAAAACATGCTCCTTCCACAAAGCCCCTCTGTATTGATCCAACAAAGACAATCATATATTATGAGGGGGAGGGGGGAACAGCTGAAATATTTGAAATTGGCTCTTCTGGGGGATTTATTACGTGTCTGAACTATAGTGTCTGCCTATTTTTTTATTCTAAGCCTCTATGACAGGGGTCACGTCTTCCTCCGTACACTGTACAGCGCTGTGCACGGCCATGGGGCTCCATGCAATGCTCAGGGTGATTCATCACTCCCTATAAACACACTTCTGGCGTGTTTGGAGGCGTGCACACGTGTGCACACCAGCAAACTCCAGCAACAGGTACTGCTTGTACCTGTCCAACACCCCTGTAGGGTCCTGAGCAGCGTGGCCCGGCTGTGGGGAGCTCCCTGGTGTGTGCAGGAGGTGCATCTGGAGACCTTTCTGAGCTGCATTTGTTCTGGGTCCCTGTTTTTCCCAGCCCAGTCGGTTTCAGTGATTTGCTGAGCGGGATGCAGTCCTGGGGCATGTCCCAGAGGTGAGGCAGAGCACGAGTCTGGGGGATTTTCTGGTGATTCCCTGCATGGGAGCCCATCACCCTCTGCCTCTGGGCATGGAGATCCAGGCTGTGAGGATGCACAGTGGATACCCTTTAGGAGAGGGATCGTGTTCCTTCTCCATCCACACCCCAAAACCAGGAGGCAAAGCAGACAAGCTGAGAACCTTGTGAGTCAGGGAATGAGAAAATAATGAATGAGCAGGATGGACTGTTTGTAAATGTGTGTGAGATTAATGAGCAAAGGCTTCTCCATAACACAGAAGGCATGAAATCAATCCCACGCTCCGAGAATAATGAGGGAATCAATAGGATTACGAGGTTAAGGCTGGAGTAAACCTGAATGACAGCTGCAAAATAAATTTTATTTGGAGGACGTGGCTGGGGTTAAATGAAATGTAATAAATAATGTAAAGCATTTAAGGGGTGGGGAAATGGTCCAGAGATGGAAGGAGGAACAGAAGGCCCTCCAGTCGCTAAATCTGCCCAGTTCATACCCACAGCATGTTTTTGCAGGCGAGTGATGAGTGTGACACACGCCCTGCCTGTGGCACAGGGAGGTCGTGCCCTCTCCCCTCATTGTCCAGGACAGGGACAGGAGCAGGGAGGTGGCAGGGAGGTGGCAGTGGTGCCACCAGGATCTGGGGCTGCAGCAGTGGCACCGAAGCAAGACAGGGAGGTGCATGTGTGAGCTGCAGTCTGGGATGCATTTGGGGTTCAGCTCGTGTGAGCTGCAGCTTTGTGCATCCCTTTCCCCCTGCGTTTCTCTCCTGATGAGAGAGAGAGACACTTCCAGTGCCTCAGTGAAAACTGAGCTGCTCTGAAAAGCCGGCCACAGGGGTGGGTGCCAGGTGCCCTGATTTTTCCAACATGATTAACTCCTGGTCCTGCTCCTCCCTGCCAGCTCTCAGGGGAGGAGATTTGAAGCTCCTGGGATGTGGTCAGTGCTTTAGAGGCAGAGCCCAGCCCAGAGAGGTGTCAGCTGCTTCTGCCCCCGAGGAAACACATATCCCGCTCCAGGAGGAGCAGCTCCGAGTGGGGATGGGACAGCAGAGATTTTGCTCTTGAATCACCACGTGAGAAAACCCTTCTGCTTCCCTCTGGGGTTGGTTCCCCCGGCTGCTTTTCCAGCAGGTTACCCCGTGCCCCGGGGCTTGTTCTCCCGGGCGGACCGTGCGTGTGCGGCTCAGCCCCGCTGGTCACGGCCGCTCCGTGTGTTTTTCCAGTGGTTAAGGGTATGACTAATGGAGCTGTCCTGCCTGCGTAATGCGCGCTGACAACAGCGAGCCCCGGGGGAGGCGAGCACAAAGGCACGCGTGTGAGGGAAATCGCTTCGGTTTGTCCCCCGGCCAGAGGATGGGTTTGCCCTGTGCTACATCCCTGCCCTGCTGGGGTGGGATGCTGGGGAGATGGATTTGCCTCCTGCCAGCCTTCCTGGAGCTCTGTCCATCTCGGGGCAGCACGGGGTCACTCCCTGGGGAATCTGCCCTGTGCGGAGGATGCTCCTGTGCATCCTGCCCCCGCCGTGTGTTCGTGTCACCGCTGGTGCCACCAGCACGGGCTGCCGATGGCACCCCTGGCCGCTGGCAGTTCACCCCGCTGCTGTGTGAGAAGGGCTTTGCACATCTCTGCATGCACAGGTGGGTCCCCAGTGCCTGCTGCCCACGCATCCCTGGGTGTCCCTGCACACGTGTGCCTGGTCCTACAGACCCGTCTGCCTCCCACATGAAACTTTTCCTCAGCAGGATGCAGGAAAAATGCCTTTCAGTTGCCTTTTAATAGCTCCCATAAATCTTATTGTATGCTAAAGCTAAAGACACATTTATTATGGTCAGAAAGGAGGAAGAACTGGTGAATCCCTGGCTGGCCCCAAACCAGGTGACTTGGAAAGAGCTGAGGGAGAAGGTTGAGGGCCATGGTTATCCCTCATCTTCTGGGGACACAGCAATGACACCAGGTAAGAACCTTGGGCTGCTGATGGGGTGCAGATCCCCATGCCTGGGATGGGCTCAAGGGGTCCTGGCTGCAGCACCTGGAGCTGTGGATCAGGCTCAGGATCCAGGCTGGGGACACTTATATCCAAGCACCCAGGTGCTTGTTTTCCTCCAGCACCTTCCATGCCATAAGAAACCATGCAGGATATATATATATATAAATGTTTTTTATTTAATATTTTTAAACCATTGCACAGGCAACCTCAATCCCAAATCCCAGCCCAGAGGTCAGTGGAGAATTGGCCCTGCACCTGCAACCTGAAACCAGCTCTGCCTGGCTGGAGAGCCTCATGCTGCGCCACTAATGAAGGGTTCAGGGGGTTGTTTTTCTTTTCTATTTTATTTTGAGACACTGTTTTGAAGTGCACAGCCAAGAGTGGGAATTTCATAGGGTAAACAGAAAAGCTGCTCTGAAGTTATTTATTGGTTCTGTTTTCCAGCACGTGGACTAGTATTGATTTATTTTGCAGTGTCTCCAGAGGCTTCTTCAAGGTTAAAATGTAGACATTGCATGTTAGGCTGGACTAAATACTGGCAGGAAAACACATTTGGCTCTTTTAATTGGAAAAACATACTCCTTTTGTCACCCTGAGGCCAAGGCTCTACCACAGCAGAACAAGGAGGGCAGGGGAATGTACACAAGTGCAAGATGCTCTGGTTCACACTTGCCTGGGGAATTCAGTGGGAGCACAAAGGTCCCCACAACTGGCTCTGGGGTCCCACCAGGCCTAGAAAGACATTCCTTAAGAGAAGGTGGGGGCCAGCAGCTATTTCAGGTGGGGAAGCTGGGTGTGACCATCCTGCTGACCAAACTTAGGCTGTTTAGAGGAGCCACCATGGCCAAGCATGGTCCCAGCTTCAGTTTTGCCCCTGTGAGGTGCTCCCAAACAGCATCAGGGGCTGTCGAGGCTCCCACAGCCCAGTGAGGACAATGCTGGTGGTGGCAGGGACTCATCCCAAGTGCAGATGCTCCACACCAAGAGCAGGAGAGACTCACACATGCCAACCTCAGACCCCACTACCCTGTTTTCGGTCCATACATTTATAACAATTATTCAGCTGGAGAAGGGCGTGGAAAAAGATTTCTTCATCCCTAAGAAGTACTTACATCCTCAAAGTAATTTCCAGCCTCTGTGCTGCTTGTGCCCCTTTCTTTGGCAGGTTAAGGGACTTGCTCCAGGCCACTGAAGGAGGCAGTGTTGGGGACAGGGTGGCTGCTGCTGCCACAGGATCCCCTTCTCCGTCCTTCCCGAGCCGGTAGCGACTGCGTGCAGCCAGGATGGAGGTGGGGAGCTCTGCTGGGAAGGTACAAGCTGAGGTTTAGAAATCATGATGTGTGAATTGAAATGGGAAGCAACGGATCTCGGGAATCACCGCAACTGCTACAAGGTGTTCCTGAAGCTGTCAGCAAGCCATCTGCCCGCTCGCCCTGGGTAAACACCGCGCTCCAGCCAGCCCTCCTTGGAAAACCGGGAAGCACGGGGGTCCCGTGGGGTGAACCCCCGCAGGGCAGCAGCGTGGGCCGGGTGGGAGCGGGAGGAAAGGGGCTCTGGGGCGTGCAGGCGAAGGGAGCTGCGCTCTGGAGCGGAGCCCTGGCCACGCTGCTCGCTCCTCGTAACTCATCGGGGAGACACCGCCGTGGGGAGGCTGCCGCGGCCGCGCTGGGCCTGGCCAGCAATTTATGGCCCAGGGAAGCACGGCAGCCAGTCGGGGAGCAGAGCAGAGCAGAAGAGAGGAGAGGAGAGAGCCCGGGGTGAGGCGCTGCCCAGTTTCCTTCACCCGCACCTTGGCTCTGCCCGTCGCTCCCTGGGCGTGCCACGGTCGCGCACCTGCAACAGGGCACTGGGTGGAAAGCCTGCCATGCTCCTGCCCCACTGCACGTCACAGCTCCTGGCACAGCCCGGGCAGGGGGGATGACAGCCCCTTCCCATGGGGGCATGGGGCTCTGATGCCATCGGGCACCGTGGGAGCTGGCACAGAGGCCACGTGGAAGTGGCCCCACAGTGAGGCATGTGGCACTGGGTGACCTGGGATGACACGGGTGGCGGTGCATCAGTGCAGCCCCAGAAATGCCCCCAGTGGGTCAGGACTGCAGCAGTGCTGCCAGCCCCGAGGGCAGGAGCAGGAGGAAGGGTCCATGGCTGAGACAGACCTGTGGGAGAGGGCCTGAGGGGCTGCTCGTGGTTCCTCACGGGGTTGCAGTGCAGCTCTGGTCAGTGTTCCCAGCCCTGTGCTTGCTCCATGCCCAAGAATGTTAATCATGCCGTGCCTCAGTTTCCCCTCTGTGCAGGGGACAGTGGTGCCCTTTTGTCCCCAGCTGCCCAGAGAAATGAGCTGAACTGTGGTAAGTTCTGGGCTGAGCAAGCTGAGAAAAGCAAAACCAGGAAATGATGTGTATTTTTGCAAAATCAGTGCCAAGGTCCATCAGTTCCTGGTGCAGCCATGCAGGGAGGAGTGTGGAGGGTCCCAATTTTGGGCCTGAGCCCCCTTGTCAAGGATGCTCAGTCCATGTTAGCCTGAGTCTTCCTGCAGTGCCAGCCAGCACTCTCAGCCTTCCCCCTCACTCACAATTCAAAATAAATACAGAGAGTGAACATGACCTTGAGTGTATAGTCTAAAGCTTTTAAAACTCTCCTCTAATTCTTTTAACTTCCCGCCCATCTATCCTATGCACCAGCCTCCTCATTTCTCTTTCTCTACAGTAAACTTATACCCTTTCTAAAGTGCCCGGAGAAGACGCTGCAGATGAAATGTTGCTTTAGCTTAATTTCCTATTCCTAACATATGCTTTAATTAATGTCATTTGCTTTGATTTGCTGCCAGCATGCCAGTGCAGCACTTCCTTCGTTTCGCAACCTTAACCATAACCCTGTGGGAATGAGGATCAGGTGTTCCCAGCTGATTTCATCTGGTTCAGGGCATTTATCTCGAGCCCCGAGGCTTTTCTGCACTTTGTCGGTGGCACCAGCACAGAGGCAAAACCACAGCGTTCTCCTTGGCTGGAGGTGCTGAGAATGTGTTGTACATGAAGGATGGAAAACACTGACCAGCATTTCTTATCCACATTTTTACACTTTCGAGGTTCAACTTGGAGCAGGAACATGGCAAAACAGGAGAGAGGAGATGGGGCCCTCTCCCCCCATCTCCTGATTTCTCTGTGTCAGGGTCAGAGAGGACCATCCTGCTGCTGGCTCTGTCCTGCAGTCAAGGTGCTTCCTCAGGTTGATGTTCCCAACCCAGGCAAGCGTTTTCCAGCCATTACCAGCGTGCAAATTGATGAACATCGTGTGGCAGAGGTACCCTCCTTCCAGCTGGAGCTGCCTCGTCCTCTCTGCACCACCAGGTCAGTGCTCTGAGCTGTCGTGTGAGAAAAAATTCCTAATTTGGGGGATCTTTTTCCTTCCCTTCTCCTGATGGAGCCAGCTTGGTCCCTCAACCCAGGCAGAAAAGCACCAGTAAGCTCCCCATGATTTTCTGTAACTGCTTTGCTTGAGAGCAGCTCCCTGCACAGCGGAGCCTGGAGGAAATTTTAGCAATTGTCTGTTCTGGCCCCAAATCATTGGCACTTGTATACAGCAGGCCTGAAATGGCCCCTTTCCCAGACAGCTCCTTAAGCAAGGTTTTCCTGTCTCTTTATTTAATGAATCTCAGCCATCCTTTCTCTCCTTGCTGGAGCCAGGGGCAGATGCTGCTCTAGCATTTCATCCCTCCCCTCTCTCCAGTTTCCCTCTTTCTACCTGCAGCAAATTTGGGGTCCCACAGCAAGTCACGTTCCACGAGGAAGAAATTCCCAGCTTCTGGGCCCCATCCCAGTTGGCTATCATTTCCCTTCCTGTTTGCTTCTGTTGAGAAGCTTCCCCAGGAACGGGAATGTGGGGCCTTTTTGCAGTTCTTGCCCCTTAACTGGGGGGTAAAGGCATCCTTAATGTTGAGCCCTGCTTTCAGAGCAAATCCTCTCCCTGGGCAGGGGCCAAAATGCCCAAAATGAAGAACAGAATTTGTTCTTGAAGAACAGCCTGGCCCTGCCCCACTGCAGCCCAAGGAAAGTGTTTCACATCAGTGTCCTGGGAGTGGGATGGGGGCATGGGAGGGATGTGACTGCCACATCCCAGAGCCTGGCTGGTGATGCCCTTGGAGGCAAAACCCTTCCCCAAGGTGGCCTCTTTTCCCCAGGCTCCTGTTCCCCAGACCCCCACAGCTCCTTTCCTCTCTGCTCTCATCTGCCTCTCACTTCACCTTCCTCCATCCTGTTGTGCACCTCCTCTCCAGCAGCTCCACATCCGGGTGCACGTTTGTGCCTCTGCTCCAGCCCCTACGCTCAGCCCACTGCTCCCACTGCTCCCACTGTTTGGTACTGCCCTTTTCAGTCCTGGCTGCCTTCCCATGCTCCAAAAGCCTCATGCCCCTAAATGTGCCCCGGGTGATTTAGCCAGGAGCCGGGACAGGATTGATCCCTGGGAGGGTGATGCAGGGCTCTCGTTGGCATCTGGCAAGGATTTAAACCCCCAGGGCCCCTGGCTGCTCCTGGCTTAGTGTTTTCTGTTTCCTCCTCACAGCTCCAGGGCTGAGCCCTGCTCTGACCCCTTGCCACGCTGTGAGTCTGGCCCTGGCTGAGGGAGAAAGAGGAAAGATTCCCTCTGGGCAGCACCGTGGTGGAAAGGGACTGGCCAAAGAGAGCTGCAGGCTCTGGTGGGGTGCGAGGGCTTGCTGTGCTGCCTTGCTTAGGCTGTGGGTCAGGGGGGTCTGGCCCCTGAGGGGGCTCTGATGTTTGAATACATTTGTTTGGCCCCACTGGTTCTGGTTGCTGTAGCAGAGCATCACGCCGTGCCACATGGGGGCTTGGACAGGGTCTGTGCCCAACTCCAGGGCAGAGACACAGCTGGCAGTTGGCTGCCTTCATTCCTCCCACTGGGAATTTCTCACCCAGACCAGCATTTTCCTCTGTTTACCCTGGAGGACAGTGATTTCCCATAGCAATAACCCCCTCCTCATCCCCAGCACAAATTGAAAAATCACTTTGGGCAGGACTCTCCCAGTCCCTCACCCCCTGCACGGTGACGGGTGCACGATGCCAAGGATGCTGTGCTGAGCCACAGCACATTGCTCTGCCAGTGTGCTGGGCTGGGTCTGTAATACCTTAAGGCAGTTTCTTGCTCAGATGCAAGGCTTGAGACAAGCCTCTCCTCTTTTCTTCCTGCCTGCTGAGAAGTGACTCTCCATGTTGTCATCTGATGGATTGATGTGCCTCTCGTTTTTGCCCACAGCCCAAGTGCTCCAGAGCAGCTTCACCCAGGAGGCTCCACACGTCCTCACCAGCTGCACCAAGGTCCCCCACAGGACACTGAGCTGCCCTGGGGCTGCTGTGCCCTCTCCATGCACACATCTGGCTGCCACCCTGACCCTCAGTACTGCTGCCTGAGTCCCTTCTCTCCCAGGCTGCCCTCCAGGCCTCGGCAGTGCCGGTGACCACTGGGGGATTGTGTGACCAGAGCCACTGACCTGCTGGAAGAGGCAGAGCAGCGGTGGCAGAGCCTGCTTGGCCCCCATCCCGTGCCAGTGGCAGGCCCTGCTCAGACCCACAGCAGAGGTTGGTGGGTGCAGGAAGCAGATCTGGGGCAGCTGTGGCACTGGAAGCCAGGCTGCAGAGAAATCACAACGCTCTGAGCACTCGGCTTTGTTCTCCTTTTATTTTTTAAACCATCATTTCCATTCCAGCGTGGCTCCATTTGCCTGTTCCCATCCTCCAGCATGCTGTAGCTTTAGGGCTCTTTTCATTAAAAAACAAAAAAGTAATTGCAAAATACATTGAACTTTTTTTTTTTTTTTTTGGTATGTATGTATGTATATCTTGAAGTTAAATCAGAGCTTTGGCTGGGAAATACCACTGGGGACTATCTCAGTCTGACGCTCACCAGGGCAGTGATCTCTGGGCTATTCATTCTCGCAAAGAGTTTGCCGAGCTCATGGTAAAATCTCTTCCTTTAAAAAACGTGCAATGGATTTGAAATGTTAGTTTTTTAGATGCTACTTTAGAAAATAGTGAGTGAGCATATTCAAAAATTAAAATCCAGAGCGTTTTGACAAAATTAGGGTTAATTTAAAAAATTAGATCAATTCTACAGTTGTTGTATTTTATTTCAGAAATACTTTAGCTTTTAAAAAATGTCTAGATACATGAATATTCGTTCATAGTTTAATTATTACTGGGCACAGGATTAACATTGCCGGGCTGCAACTCTCATGGCTTTGTTTGAAATTACGAGGGGTGAGTACACTTGGTACGCTGGGATAAAATTAACAAATACCCCCCCAAATATTTAAAAACAAATCGGAATATGGTTGTTCGTTTGATTTACCCGGTTCCAGCGGAGCTTGGTGCGAGACTGAGCAGCACATTCGTTTACAACGTTTTAAAACATTCGTTAAAATATTTACTTAACAGTTTAAAACAAAGCCTTAGAGCCCACAAACGTGCCCAGGTCAGGGAAATACATGTGGATAATTGGGCTGAACGATTTAGGAGCAGAGAATCACTTGCATTTCAAACCGTGCATATTTCAAATACCCCCTTAGTGCATCTATTTTAGGCAGATGCTTAAGATTAAAGGGCTGCACGTCAGCCAGTATCTTACCCACGCTTCCTTGTCATCGTTTCTTTGCGATTAAATTTTGTGTTTTCCTTTCAGCCTAGAAGTGTTTGGTACCAGTCTCTTGGCAAAAGAGCCTGAGGAATGGAAGGGTAAAGAAATATGACCCAGCTGCTATGCACAATGAGGTTTGTAAGTCCTTGTATGGTATAAATAAGCATATTACACAGTTATTAGAAATTTGGCACTGTCGCTGTTTAGAAGCAAGACTCTGATGCTGTGTAATTCCTCCCGAGTCCGTGCATAACTCAGTATTAGCCTTCCATTCTTCCAGTCGTTTTACTGGCCAAATTCAGCAACTTTTTCTCAGTACTCATCCATTCAAACCCTTCTCAGCTGTGTAAACCGGTGAGTTTCCTCTCAAGTCAGTAAATCTATGCCAACCCATGCGGTCGAGGCTCGGTCCTGACTTTCCCCCCGCCGCCCTCCGCCTCGCACGGGGCTCTGAGCCGCCGCCGTCGGGGCCGCCCGGCCGCGCGGTTCCGTCGGGCGCGGGCTCGGGGCTCGCTTCTCCCCTCGTCTCCGTCGTGGTTGGCAGCTTGTCTTGGTGGGAAGAGAAGCAGCATTTCTTTGGGGGAAGAGGAGCCGCTGAAAGGTGCGGCGGCTGGAAGAGCGCTGGAGCATCCCGCGGAACGGATCCCACTCGCGTTTCCCCAGCCCGCGGACTAAGTGTAACTTTGGAGAAAAGCGACAGTAAACTTTTTATTAATCGCCGGTGTTTAGGGCCAAGGCATGAGCGAGCTCGGTGACAGTGATGAGTGGTTTGGAGCGCTGGTCCCTGAAAGCGGGGCTTATCCTCCCACCGCTCCCTTGGCTCGGCGTTGATGAGCCGTGAATAGGAGCCACCCTGCCGTGGGGATCCGGCCGTTTATCTGCCGGGTGATGACAGTCGGGCTGGTTGCGCCTCGCCGTGAATTGCCGGAGCCTTTGGGAAGCGCACGGAGCTGCCGCAGCCGGGGGCTCCGTCCGACGAGGACGTTTCGCCCCTCGGTGTCGGCCCCATCCCCCTTGGCCGGGGGATGAGGAAATCTGTGCCCTCCCGGAGGTACCGACCCCGGAGCCCTCTAGGAGCAGGTGCGGTCCGGGCTCGGGGCACGGTGAACCGAGCGCGGCTGGACTCAACCGGGGCCGCACGGCGGGGAATGGGCCCGACCCCACCGCTCCAGCATCCCCGTATGCACCGACAGGGAAGTCTGAGGCTGGAAGAAGGCCTTAGAGTCTTTGGGTTTGCTTTAATTAAATCCTCACATCTGGGATTGCCCCCCTCCGCCTTTTTTTTCTTTTTTCTTTTTTTTTTTTTTTTTTTTTTTTTTTTTTTTTTTTTTTTTTTTTTCTTTCCAAGGGGGAGAAAACTACATTTAACGTCGGGAAGCTCAGGCAGCGGCCGGCATTTCCCCTGTCCTTGCCGTGGTTGCGGGAAGGAAGGGCTGAAGGGAGACTCACCCAGACAAAGCCGAGCCCCCGGTACCGGCTGCACAGTCACACCTCACCTTGCCGTGGAACCCGGCCCTCGGCAGCCGCCCCGGTCCCGCAGCCCGCGGGGACAGCCCGGCCCGCAGGTGGGAACCGGCGGCGGGACGGAGCGGCCCAAGCGAGGGGCGGGCGCGGTGCTCAGCTGCGCTCACCCTCGGCGGCGGGGTCGGGGTACGGGCCGGG